>JAODAL010043652.1:0-33647 GCA_025379985.1 Phyllomedusa bahiana
CACTGTTAAAATGGACACATAAGAAAGTGACTTTTTTTTTGCAAGACTTTAACATAAAAAGCAATCCTTGTAGTGAGACAACCCTTTAAGTAGCTCCTGTGCAAACTGGGGAAGAGACCGAGACTCTTTGTCCCAGCAAAGAGCTGTACGAAAGGGGCTTAATGTTGTACAGAAAACTAGCAAGTTTATAGAAGACAGAGATAAAAAAAAGATTAGTTAAATAAGACAGAATAGTAACCGATGCATTGGCTACCCCTTTGTTTGGAAGACCCAAATATCAAAGTTCAGCAGATAAAGTGGGCTGGTATAAATTAGAGGAACAGTGCCCAAACCTCGGCTTTTAAAGTTTGCTAACAAAGAACAGAGACGAAATGACTGCACTAAAAACCCATACTCCAACTTCCCCCCTTTTTCGGGGGCCCCTAATGGGGTCCCCCCCCCCCTCCCGGGGGAGTTCATTCCTCCCCCCCTGCGGGCGGGGGTCCTTTAAATTTTAACCGGGCCAAATACCCCCGGGCCTATTTTTCCCCCGGGGGCATCAGAATCATAATGACCCTCAGAATCAAGAGAACATGGGGTTTGTTTGAACGCCAGACAAATAAGCCCCTATCAAAAACCGGCACAAAGGTGTTTGTTTTCCATTTCCACTCAATATAGTTTTATAGTAGTTTTTATATATTTTTAAGTACATAAAAAAAATTAAAAAAAAATAATAATAATAATAAAATAAGTAGAGTTAATAGTATCTGGGTGGCAGACAATCAATAAGTGGCACATCAGCAAACATAGGTATACAAATGATTCTTTAATGATAACCTACACTATATTGAATAGACTGATAAAGGCTAAGGCTTTTTTTTTATTTTTCTAACCTACTCTAGAAACGAACTAGAATCTTATGGGTTATTTTTGCACTTTTTATTCTAATAATGATTCTCTGTGATTCCTGACAGGCCCCATCCAACATGAAATCTGTGCTGCAGGCAGGATGGCTTCTAACAGTGGCTGTTGGTAATATTATTGTCCTCATTGTGGCCGGTGTGTCTGGTCTCGGTGAACAGGTAAGGAACTCCGTTATTATCAGTTTCCTGTAATCTAGGGATACACAAAAGAAAATCATATTCTGCTCAATCACACATCATTGAAGAGTAGTGTGAACAGCTGTACTGAACACACTGACTACCGGCAGCTGACACAAGAGGGAGCATGGGAGCTTCCAGCATACTCTGAGTTCTTTGTATATCAGTGCAATTTCTCCAAACTTTTTGAGAGGGGGACAGATACTAGCACTCAATCTAGGCAGGGGATTTAGAGTTCTATCACGTGACAATTACAATGCTGTCATTTGCTTCTCAGAAACATGATACAAATGGACAGTTTTCAAAATTATACCAAATACGGACAAAGTGATTGTCAAGAGATTGTACTTTTTTTGCAAAGGAGTAACTAAAAGCCAATTATTTAAAAGGGCCATTCCTATGTCAAAGATGTTATATCCACAGGACCCACCTCTGGGACCTGCACATATGTCCAGTACAGGGATCCCCCAACCGCTGTCCTGCCAGTGTGCACAGCTTTCTTTAGAGCTGCCAAAGAAGTGAACAGAGAGGTCATACATCTGTCGCCACCCCTCCATGCGCAGCAGCAATATCACCAAGGAGGACAAGGGATTTGGGGACCCACTTCAATCCAACATTTATGCATCATCCTGTGGAGATGGAAATGACCTTTTGAGGAATCTTCTGGCTCAGACATTAGCATTGTTGCACTGCAGTTATGGGGTCCTGGTTTGAATCAGACTAGGAGCAACACCTACATTGAGTTTGTCTATTCTCCCTTTCTTCTTATTCTCCAAAAACACACTGATAAGTTAATTTGCAATTCAGACTGTCAGCCCCGATGGGAACATAATTAGATTTTTTGTGACAGAGCAACACAAAGTAGGAAGTATTTGGGAAGTGTAATGAAAATGAAATGTGATTTTTCAATTTTTTGTGGCTTGTACATATATTCAGCCCCCCTAAGTATTGACTTTGTAGGACCACCTTGAGTTGTAATGACAGCTGCAGTCTGTTGGGGGATGTCTCTACCAGCTTTGCAAATCTAGAGGCTAGAACTTTTTTCCATTCTTCGTTGCACAATAACTCGTCAAATTTGTTGGTGAACGCTTGTGAACAGCAATTTTCAAGTCCTGCCACAGATTCTCAATGGGATTTAGGTGTGGACTGTAACTGGGCCATTTTAACACATGAATATGCTTTGACTTAAAACCATTCCATTGTAGCTTTGGCTGTATGTTAAGGGTGGTTGTCCTGCTGGAAGGTGAATCTATGCCTCAGTCTCAAGTCTTTTGCAGCCCCTTAAAGGTTTTCCTCCAGGATTGCCCTGTATTTAGCTCTATCCATCTTCACATCAACTGCCAGTCCCTGCTGAAGCAACTCCCAGTCCCCACAGCATGATGCTGCCACTACCATGCTTTACGATGGGGATGGAGTGTTCAGGGTGATGTGCAGTGTTGACTTTCCTTTGAGCATAGCATTTGGCATTTAGGCCAAAAAGTTCAATTTTGGTCTCATCTGACCAGAGCACCTTCTTCCACATGCTTGCTGTGCCCCCTACATTGTTTTGTGCAAACTGCAAACAGGACTTCTTATGGTTTGCTTTCAAAAAGGGCTTTCCTCTTGTAACTCTACCATAGAAAAGACCAGATTTGTGGAGTACACAACTTCAATGTAATTGTCCTGTGGACAGATTCTTCCATCTGAGCTTTGGATCTCTACAGCCTCTCCAGGGTGACCCTGGGCCTCTTGGCTGCTTCTCTAATGCTCTCTGTGTCTGAGCTGTCTATTTAGGTGGTCGGCCATTTCTTGGTAGGTTAACAGTTGTGCAATACTCCTTCCATTTATGAATGATGGAATTAACCCTGCTTCATGAAATGTTCAAAACTTGGGCTATTTTTTTTTAAAAAAAACCTTAATCCTGCAATACACTTTGCCACTATTTTGTCCCTGAGCTGTCTGGTTTGTTCCTTGGTTTTCATGATGCTGTTTATTCACTAATCTCTAACAAACCTCTGAAGCCTCCACAGAACAGCTGTAGTTATACTAAGAATGAATTACATACAGATGTACTCTTTTTACTAATTAGGTGACTTCTAAAGGCAATTGGTCACACTGAATAAGGGATATCAGAATATAGTGGTCTGAATACATATACATATGCACGTCACAGTTTTCCAAATTTTTGCAAATTAGAAAACTGAAAAGCATGCATCATTTCTTTACACTTCCCAAATTCCTGCTACTTTGTGTTGCTCTATCCCATAAAATATCAGTAAAATACATTTTAGTTTGTGTCTGTAATGTTTAAAAATGAGAACAGCTCAGGGGTATGAATACTTATTTAACCCACTTTATATACTTATCATAAAGGGTTCTGCCTACTTACTATATGAAGAGGTTAAACTGCCATTTGGTGTTATCTATTACATAAGGAAATACAAAACAGTAGTCTTAGCATTTTAGGTTTTCTGGAACATGAAATCAAGAAAATGACTCTAATCTGCACGCATTATTTAATCAGTTATTTGTATTTAGTTCTAGACATTTCTAGGTGTATGTATTTAGCTTTTCACTTACATTCTCTCTCTTCATATTTTCGCAGTGGGCAGAGTATGTTCTCTTTGCGGCTCTGTTAGTGGCAGTATGCATCATCTTTGCTATCATGGCTTATTTTTACACGTACATCGACCCTGCAGAAATTGAGGCACAATTTGATTCCGATGAAAAGAAAAAGAAAGAGAAGGAAATAGAGGCAATGGGATTTGAAATTTCAGATGGACCTCATTCTCAAACAAAAATGTAACATGACTTTGTCCTTCTTTTGTAAATATTGTACTTAAACCTTCCAAAATGTGAACAATGATTACAGGAACCATTGCCAGCTGAGAGACAAGCTTTATTAATAAAAGGGATAACTAAGTTGGTGGTTATTTATGAGCCAATACAGCAAAATACCTAAAAATGTAGAGATATAAAGTGCAAATACATAAACATCATGTACAAAATCTGTTGATCATGTTAAGATTGCACAAATAAAATGGTGTTGTGTCATTTCTTAATAAAACCTTTACTAAGATGTCACATTTTTCCATTACAATCCTAATTTTTTTTCTGAGGCTCACTGAATAGATAAGACCAACTACATTGTTTATGATTGTTTTTGACCTCTGCTACATTAGAGACTGTTCTCTGTATACCTTTACAATTGAACAAATGGTAGCACTGTATTAATGAAACACAATTACATGTATAAAAGAAATTAAATATAATTAAATACTCCTTAATTTGGTGTATGTACCACCAGAAAATAAATTGTTAAAATCAATCTTTACATTATTGCTACCATCTACAGCAGGGGTGCTAAACTCAAATTTACTTGATATTTCTTTAAAAAAATGTCTATAATTAATGAAGCTTTTCCTTATTATCAGATCTAACGATAAACATTTTCATAAGGAAACAAACTTAATGTCAGGGCTAGGCTGTGCTCAGGCTGCAGGGATCTACAGGCTGCAGCAGCTGATCAGTGACCCCACCCTGATACACATGCTGCTGGCAGCTCTGTGAGTGACAGACGCCCAGCCACTCCTGATAGGGGGCGTGTCGCACCAGCCAATGGGAGGACCCGGAGGCCGCTCCAATCAGCTACAGGGGCGGTATCCGGGAATCCCATTTAAACTCCCTAGCTATCTAGCTCGCTGCTGGTTGTGGCTATTGACTCCACCCCACTAGCTCGGGGCACAATCCAATATTGTACCCCTGAGCTGGAGATGGTGGTCGGATCCATACATATTGAAAAGTGTATTCTATTCGTCATGGAGGGGCTGCCCGCTGATGTGGTTTTGGGGCTGCCCTGGCTTCAGAAACATAACCCAGTGTTTGACTGGAATTCAGGGGAATTAGTCAGGTGGGGACAACGGTGTGTTGACAGATGTCTCCTTACCATGCTGGGCAATACTGATGTGCAGGCTGATGCTCTATCTGGAAGCGTCTGTGTCAGCGTTGAGGCCTATGCAGCATCTTGTGAAGTTTGCGCTCGGGCTAAGGTTCCCAGAACTCGTCCTCTTGGTGAACTATGCCCTCCACCTGTACCTGAACGTCCATTTGTGGTTCAGGAGGTTGGTTAACCCCGTGGCTTATCGGCTGAAATTACCCTCTTCTCTCCGTATACATAACGTGTCCCGTCGCGCACTTCGTAAGAGGTATATTCAGCCTGTGACTCTGCCCTCTAGGTCTCCTTCTCCAGTTTGCATTGAGGGGGAGTTAGAAAGTGAAGTCGCTCGTATTTTAGATTCATGTAAGGCCCAAAGGTCACTGCAGTACCGGGTCCATTGGAAGGGTTATGGTCCTGAGGAGAGATCATGGGTTCCGGCGAGATCCATCCATGCTGATTGCCTGGTGAGGGAATTCCATGAGGCTCACCTGGACAAACCCAGACCAGGGAAGGGTCTGGTGGCCCCTCCTAAAAGGAGGGGGGTACTGTCAGGGCTAGGCTGTGCTCAGGCTGCAGGGATCAACAGGCTGCATCAGCTGATTTGCAACCCCACCCTGATACACTTGCTGCTGGCAGCGCTGTGAGTGACAGATGCCCAGCCACTCCTGTCAGGAGGCGTGTCGCACCAGCCAATGGGAGGACCCGGAGGCCGCTCCAATCAACTGCAGGGGCGGTATCCAGGAATTCCATTTAAACTCCCTGCTAGCTCTAGCTGAGTGCAGCGCCTGTGATATTCCTGGCTACCTTGTTACTTGTTCTTGTGTTTGCTTTGCCTGACCTCGGCTTGTTCTCCTGACCCCGGCTTGTCTCCTGTTTTTGTACCTCGCTCACGTTTGGCTTCTGACCTCGGCTTGTTTAAGTTTATCCCTCTGGTTCTGATTTGTGGCTTTGGCGTTCCTGTTTTGGTATTTACCCGGACTGTCTCACTATTCTACTTCCTGACGGCCCCAGCACTTAGGCAGAGCAGGGACTGTCGCCCAGTTCCTGTCTGCTGCCTAGGGCAGCACGTCAAGCAGGCAGGGACAGTGGGCTTGGTTCCAGTCAGGGCTCACTGGACCTCCCTGGACGTGACATTATCCCAGGCCGAAACCCTGACTGTTCTACCTTCATTATGGACCCCATGACTGCTCTGAAAGAGCAGATGCAGGGGCTAACCCAGCTAGTCCAGGATCTGGCGCTGAGGGTAGAACAACAGGAGGCTACCCCAAGTCATAGGGTCCCTGCACTACCTTCCCCTCCTGTGGAACCCCCTATCCAGTTGCCTTATAGGTTCGCAGGTAACAGGAAGGCCTTTGTGGCATTTAGAGAGGGTTGTCGCCTGTATTTTAGGCTCCGTCCACTTACCTCGGGGAATGAGGAGCAAAGGGTGGGAATTGTTATGTCCTTACTTCAGGGCTCCCCCCAGGAGTGGGCATTTTCGTTACCGCCTGACTAACCTGAACTGTCTTCTGTGGACAGGTTCTTTGCCGCTTTAGGGGTACTTTTTAATGACCCTTATAGGAAAGCTGTGGCCGAGGCTCAGCTGACCACCTTGAGGCAGGGTAAGAAGACTGTGGAGGAGTTTTGCTCCGAATTTCGTCGCTGGTGCGTTCCGTCTGGGTGGAACGACCCAGCTCTCAGATGCCAGTTTAGATTAGGGTTAGCTGACCATGTGAAGGACTTATTGGTGGCTTACCCTACCCCTGGTACTTTAGATGAGGCTATGGCACTAGCCGTTTGTCTAGACAGACGTTTTAGGGAGAGACGGCAGGAAAAGGTTCCCCCTCCGGTGGTCCCCCCCATGGTCACCCCTGAACCCGTTGTTTCCGATTTAAACTCAGGGGAGCCCACGCAAGTGGGGGCTTTTTCTGTCACTGCGGCTAACGACCGTAGGACTACTCGTCGCATCCAGGGGTTGTGCTTCTACTGTGGCGAAGATGGACACGGCATTCGGGAATGCTCCAAACGGAAGACCAGGTCTAAAAAACTCCAGCGCCTAGGTGATTGGCAGGAAGATCACCAAGGCGAGCAGGTATTTCCTATTGTATCTAAAAAATTGCTGCTACCAGTTAAGATTTCATACTTGTCGCTGTCCGGTTCTGGGAGTGCGTTTGTGGATTCTGGATCAGCTTCTAATTTTGTTGATGCGTCTTTCGCCAAATGTCTGGGCCTATCTTGGAGACCGCTATCGGACTCGCGGCAGGTTGTGGCTATTGACTCCACTTCACTAGCTCGGGGCACAATCAAATATTGTACCCCTGAGCTGGAGATGGTGGTCAGATCCATACATATTGAAAAGTGTATTCTATTCGTCATGGAGGGGCTGCCCGCTGATGTGGTGTTGGGGCTGCCCTGGCTTCAGAAACATAATCCAGTGTTTGACTGGAATTCAGGGGAATTAGTCAGGGGGGGACAACGGTGTGTTGACAGATGTCTCCTTACCATGCTGGGCAATACTGATGTACAAGCTGATGCGCTCTCTGGAAGCGGCTGTGCCAGCATTGAGGCCTATGCGGCATCTTGTGAAGTCGACGCTCGGGCTAAGGTTCCCAGAACTCCTCCTCCTGGTGAACTATGCCCTCCACCTGTACCTGAACATCCATATGTGGTTCAGGAAGTGGTTAACCCGGTGGCTTATTGGTTGAAATTACCCTCTTCTCTCCGGATACATAATGTGTCCCGTCGTGCACTTCGCAAGAGGTATATTCAGCCTGTGACTCCGCCCTCTAGACCTCCTTCTCCTGTTTGCATAGCGGGGGAGTTAGAAAGTGAAGCCGCCCGTATTTTAGATTCATGTAAGGCCCAAAGGTCACTGAAGTACCCGGTCCATTGGAACGGTTATGGTCCTGAGGAGAGATCATGGGTCCCGGCGAAATCCATCCATGCTGATCGCCTGGTGAGGGAATTCCATGAGTCTTACCCGGACAAACCCAGACCAGGGAAGGGTCCGGTGGCTCCTCCTAAAAGGGGGGGTACTGTCAGGGCTAGGCTGTGCTCAGGCTGCAGGGATCTAAAGGCTGCAGCAGCTGATCAGTGACCCCATCCTGATACACTTGCTGCTGACAGCTCTGTGAGTGACAGATGCCCAGCCACTCCTGACAGGGGGCATGTTGCACCAGCCAATGGGAGGACTCAGAGGCCGCTCCAATCAGCTACAGGGGCGGTATTCAGGAATCCCATTTAAACTCCCTGAAGGCTGAGTGCGGCATCTGTGATATTCCTGGCTACCTTGTTACTTGTTCTTGTGTTTGCTTATCCTTATACCTGACCTTGGCTTGTTCTCCTGACAACGGCTTGTCTTCTGATTTTGTACCTCGCTCACGTTTGGCTTTTGACCTCGACTTGTTTACGTTTATCCCTCTGGTTCTGATTTGTGGCTTTGGCGTTCCCGTTTTGGCACTTACCCGGACTGTCTCACTATTCTACTTCCTGACGGCCCCAGCACTTAGGCAGAGCAGGGACTGTCGCCCGGTTGCCATCTGCCGCCTAGGGCAGCACGTCAAGCAGGCAGGGACAGTGGGCTCACTGTACCTCCCTTGACGTGACACTTAAGTTTAAAGAGGTTTCTCACTACAAAGATTAGCTTTCAATGTGAAGGAAGAGTTAAACGAGGACTTTTTCTAAATACATTGGTCAATAGATTTTACTTTAGTCTTGAGATAAAAGACTTTTATGTGCTGTGAGTGGACAAAGGTTTCTTTGGTTACTTGGTTCCCTAACCATAACTCTGTTATCTGATTATAACAGGAGAGGATATTAGGTGTAGAATTATCTTTTGTTCTACTCCTATTCAATTAGTGGTCTCTGTCCAAATTGGGTAACAAAGCTGTTAACAGCTGAGAACTTAGGAAATATACACCACACAAGTCTGTCTGGTGCATAAATCTGTTTATCTTCCCGAAGCCCCAGCCCCACATACCTTTGGTACGTATTAAGAGTCACATGATTATTCTATCATATTATGATTGGCTAATTGACTGTTGCTAAGGCAGATTATAATTGAAACCACCAATATATAGAAATATAACAGTTTTCTTCTATGCAGTATAACTAGGCGTCGGCTGATAGCAAGTATTCTTGCATTCCTTCTGTATCACTCAAGAGAGGAATTTCTGAAGGCCTTGTTCTCTTGCCGCAAGCAGTGCTTCTGTTCCAGGCAAAGCAGTGTGGAAAATATCTGATGAACTCGATAAGGATGTAATACAGAGTAGTTTAAACACAATATCTGGTGAGCTTGATAAGGATGTAATAATAGAACAGATTATAATGTTTTCCATTAAATCATCAACTTGACAATTAGAGCAGAGAGCTTAGAGCAGGGAGTGATGTTATATCATGGACAGACTGAGCTCTAGAGCAAACTGATTATCTCCAACAAGATTACAGATAACGCCATTGATTTCAGTCCTCAGAGCACATGTACCTCATGTTTACTGAAGATTAGATCTCTTGCACTTGTCAGTGTAATCACTGTTATAGAACTGTTATAGAACCAGCCGCAGCCTGAGGAGACAGATTGAGTGTAAAACGGCTTGTGACTCAGTGAATTAGCATGATGAGAAAACCCCATTAAGAAAGATGTCCTGCTACTCATCCCCTTTTGTGTTGCTGTGGCATTGCGGAACCCTGTCTTTTCCCTCAAGTGCTGCCTTATGTCCTGGAACGCTCTTAGGGTCACAGAAACAGTCTGGTATGTACTTTATTTGTAATGACCGCAGTCAGTTAACTCACTGTGTCCTGTGGGCTTCACAGTGCTTCTTCTCTGCTGCACAGTACAGAGTCTCCATTTGGAGTACCCAGTTGCCTGCAGAGATGCTGGGGCTGAGAAGGAGCTGGAAGGGTTAAGTGTTGAGGCAATGGGTCCTCATTTCTACCAGTGAGCTCCTCTTATCTTATCACTCATCCTGCTGACTATGAAGGGAGGGGCTGAGTGAGAGCAGTGTAATGACAGCTCCTGGCTTCTTCCTCGTCTCCCCTGTACACGGTCTGGTTGTTACTCAAGGTCAAAATATAATCACACTGCAGGCCAGACTTGGCCTGTGGGCCTGAGTTTGACACCTGTGATCAACAGTATATAAAAAAAAATCCTGAAATTGAAATATCACACTGGTCATGGAGCCTCACAACCACTTGATAATTCCAATCAAAAATGGGAAAAACATATCAAGTTTCTGTAACTCCATCAAAAACCACCAAACACCGCAGCAGATACAAAAGAATGAAAGGGTAAAAGAAAGAAAAATCTTACACATATAGTATGTGTCATTACAAAGTTCACTGCACAGCAACTGTCTCATTATCATCACAAGCATGAGCACAACAGAGGTAACACTTGTCTTATAAATTTAGAATTAGATAAAACAGAATCCACCATTTATGGGGTGGATAGGTGATGGGCACTGCTCACTTCCTCATCCTCACTGCAGGGCATGCCCACAACTCTCTCTTATATGTCATTTTTTGACAGTCCAGATAGCTGCTGTAAAGTAAATCTCTGCACTGCTGGTTACTGCTCTGAGCAGTCAAGTTGCCCCAGAATCATGTAAAGAAGTAGAATAAAATTATCAGAGTGAGGCAGGATTTCCAAACGCTAACTTTTTAAACCAAGTAAAAAAAAAAAAGCTGCAAAAATAAGCCTATAACATGAAACAGTTTGAATTTCTATTTGCAAGTAATTTATGTTTGATATACAGTGTTAATGACTTGTTCCAACACAAAACAAAAGCTCATTAGTCCATCAGGGCATGATAAAACATAGAAAAAGAAGGCAACTTCCTCATAAACGCTCATGTTCAATCAATTTGACTGTCCCAGTGATCCCGGCAGATGACTTCTGCATTTACCGTTCCCTTGATTGCTGCAGCCAATTCAGGCCACAGTGGTCATGTGTGTTATATCCAGCACATAATCGCTGTGGTGTGTCAATACAGGGTCACATGAAGACTGAACAGGGAAGTCATCTGCTGGGATCACCGGGGCGGCCGCAGCAATGGGAACGGGAGTTGTCTTCTTTTCTTTTATTTTTTGGCAAGCTCCAACGTACTAACGGGGCATTTTTTAAATGTTGCCCATCTTTGAGGGGGGTTTTTGCTTTTATGTGGATTACTCTTTCAATAAATGATTCATATCTGTATTCTGCGGGTTGGACGTTTCCATGTTACCGAAAGTGGGGGTTTTTGTTAGTTTTAATATTTTTTTTTTTTTTTTACTTTTTACTTTTTTGTTTTTCCAACAATTTTTTTGCGACTTTAAAGTGTATTTTAAAAACGATACCATTTGGGGGTAATGAAATATAATTCCTCAAAAAAAAGTCTGTTGAATACCAAGGGGGTGCTATAAACTGGGTAAATTTGTGGCCTGAGGCACTAGGATCGAGTTGGCCTTAAATTCCAATTTAAAATGGTCCCATAAAAATAATAAAATAATGAAGGTGGGCAAGGGGTTCTGTATGAAGAAAAAAAGTATTTTTTTGCAAACCCCTATTTTACAATAGGTAAAAGCAAAAATAAAATATAAAGGGAAACGCGTTTCGGCCGATAACATGACCACTTCCTTAGGGTCGTGATGTGAAAGAAAAACATGCGACATTTTTAAAGTGTTATCTTTTGGCAGCAAATGTTGCGGGCGTGGGGGGGGTGTATTTCTGTATGTTGTATTGCTCAAAACAGGAAAAAAGTTTTTTCCTGTATGTAGAAAAAAAACAAAGCAAAACAAATATGTATTTTAAAGTAACTTTTTTTTTGTTCAAAAAGTTTCAACTGGTTTCTGACCTTAATAGTAGCAATATCATATGGCGGGACCCCAATTTTGGGGATCCCACCGGGTTTTGAGCTCCGTGTTTTGTAAAAAAGGGGGGCGCATACTAAAAATTGAGAGGCTAAAAAACCCTACAACCATTAGGTATCGGAGAACAGCATCACCACATTGTGCTGAAAGACCGCAGGCACGGTCTGCTCTGGCGCTTCCAAAGTCATAGGGAAAACTGACAGGAGCTCACTGCGCAGTCGGGGGACTTTCTTACTTCGGTGCATGCCAGCAAAAAACTAAGAAGGAATTTGAAGAAAAAGCGCTGAGTAGATTACTGTTTTTTAAGTGACTGAAAATGATCTCTGCTTTTTTCTTGTAAAATTGAATATAATTAAATAAAATTAGGATAATGAGGGTTTTTTTTTTTTTTTTTGGGCTTTTGGGGGATTGCTTGCTACGTTCATCTTCCGACTATAAAAAAAATTGGACCCCTATTTGTTAATTGGGTAATTTCAGCTTATTTGATAGACCCGTGATTTTTTTTTAAAAAAAATGGGGTATTAAAGGGGAAAGAACAATATTGTTGTTTTATTTCTTATTATTGTCTTTGGAAAGAACAATATTGTTGTTTTATTTTTCTTAATTGTCTTAGGGAAAGGGGAAAAATATTGTCGATATTGACAATATAATAAAACTTTTTTTTGTGGGTGTGTTTGTTTATCGTTCGGGGTAAAAAGCTTCGGACGGCACTTCCGACTCCAAACCGACCGATAGTATAAAAAAAGCAATTCCTTTTTTTTAAACACATTAAAAAAAACCATAAAATATGGCAAAAAAAAAAAGGATAAAAAAAAATCCTCCCGAATCGTGTCAAATTTTTTATCCGCTTTCCAGCCAGACCCCCCCCCCCTTTTTGGGTTTTTTAAACTTATTTTTCTTTTAAAGGGGTCGTTCACAAAATTTTTATCTCACCCCAGTCCTGTTTTCTTGGTTTCACTTTGAATTTTGGGGGGTTTACGCTTCTACTAGGCTGCAGTAGAAGCCAGGTCTGTGTTAAGCAAAAAAAACCCGTGCTGGACCTACAGGAAGGGTCAAACAGGTCTGTAGCTATAGCGACCTGAGGAAACGTGCAGCCCCTACAAGAGGGGAATCCTGAATAGGAGGCACTGGAAAAGGGGGGCACATTTGCAAAGTGACTTGTTTTTTGCAAGATCTTTAACATAAAAAACAAACCTTTTAGGAAACAACCCCTTTTTAAAAAAAAGAAGTGCTGTTTATACATCCGGGGGGGGTTTTTTGGAGTCGGGTGCCGTCTGCAGCCTTATCCCCATACTGTCTGACAACGCTTCTAGGGGCATACAGGTAAGTGCACTACTCTTCTGGCCCCATTTTATTTTTCCCCGTGATTACAAAATTCTGGCTGCCAAAATTTTCTTTTTCAGTGTAATTTATCGTTGCCTTGAAACAAATGAACTGAATGAATTACAATTCATTAAAATGAGACCTCAGGTGCCCCGGAGCCGTGGGGCAATCTGGGCTAAAAAACGGAGACATCCCTTTTAAACTTGATACATCCTACATTATAAAGGGGAAATTAAAAAGCAATGTGTATTAGGATCATATACAGTCGCTACTAAAAAGTGGTACAAAATGAAAATGAAACAAAAAAGATTGGAAGCACTCTTTTTAAAAAAAGTAGAACTAGACACCAGGATTGTATTGTTGTAATGTAAAATGGTTTAGTATGATAATGGGGAGATAGTGAGGATGATGTAAAATGGGGAGAATTATTTTTAAGTCCATACGTTTTTGAGCTTCGTTGAGCCTGTATGGAGCCAAGGTATTGAGTCTTTTGGGATACATGCGACTTTTTTATTCCAATTTTTTGGGGACTAAAAAACACAATTTTGGCATTTTTACTTTTTTCTACAGTGTTTAGCGTATTTGATACGTGATGTTATATTTTAATAAATTAGACTTTTAAGGACATGGTGATACCAATTATGAGTAACTTTTTTAGTTTATGTATAAAATGGCAAAAGGTGGGTGATTTGAAGTTTTTGGTTTTTTTACTTAAATAAAAAAAATGTGTGTGATTGCTTGTACACCCTTCTAGATTATATATACTGTATATATAATGCAGAATGGTGTACCAAGATGGTGGTTCTATTACGTCCCTCCTGGAGCAAAAAGTAATAGAGATGTTAACATGGTGCTATGCAGTCTTATTATAGGCTTTCCTGAGCCATGTTAACCAATCAGCACCATACGATCTGGTCACAGGGGGTGACGATCAGCAGAAGAAATGGTGAAAAGAACCATTCCTCATTCATCTAAAGGGTTAAAAGTCAGGGATCGGAGCCACCTCTGATTTCTGCTGTTAGCAGCAGGTGCCAGCTATAATTAGCAGCCTATGTCGCCTGTCGCCTATGTTAAGGACTTACTGAGTAAAGGGTATTTTACGGTGTCTCTGTGTGCGTAATGCGCTGTGCGCATTTGCCGGTTATTGTGCTTTTATACAAGGTGAAAATGCGTGCTGCAATTACGATAATTCATAGCTCTCATAGAGAGTCATGGATTACGCATCGTCTAACCGCGCGTACAATACAATCGTATTGTATGTCCGGGGAGAGAATGGTCATGTGAATTGTGTGTGTCAAGCTTACGTTGCTAGGACACGGACAATGTCAATTATAGCAATAACTGATCAGAACACAAGGAGTATTGCCGCGCGCGTATGTACGCGACAGCAATTACGTGTTGTGGAGTGAACATACCCTAAGGGGGGCTCTGCTAACATAGCTTTACGAAAAATAGGTAGGATGTACTCCTAGTCTATTGTGGGTATGGGCTTAATTGACACAGATCAAAAGAGGATGAAAAGACCAGGACAGCGTTATCTTTGTCCTAGTTCATAAAAGCAGGATGCTCAGCTGTATAATACAGTTGTTAACCCCTCCACCAGTGATGGTGCAGACCGAGACTGAGTTCTGTTTTTTATAGGTTGAATTCACACTTTTTTTTTTTCCCCGCATTTCAGATGGTTAAAAAAACATGCAAACAGAAATGATATGAAAACATGCTTGGGGCCCACTGGGGGATCATCACCTTCAATTGGCCTAGGGTCCAGTATGATCTTTAGCGCGCCGAAAGCTAGTGGCCTAGGCAGGGCCTGCCACCATGGGGTCACTAAATGCAAGAAGGACAGTAAATCATGATTGTTTTGCTACAATGACGCATTCTTGACATGTTGCTCTCAGTTTTTAACATCCTCCCTCGCTGCCACCCTTCATATTCCTGAACTTTTGTCAATACTCAATTGGTGGGTAGCAGTCACCACTTAAATGTAGAACAGATCTTCTCTGCTGCAGAAACATGTAAGCATGCTTTGGATGCCCAACATCCTCTACATACATACATTACTGGCTTTGCTGTGTCTGAAGATGTGCAGCCATAAAATTTATTAATTTTCAATACTGTATATTGGATTCTAGTGTGGCATTGGAGGAAATTAAATCGACAGAGAAACCAGAGAAGCTTTACATACACTACATAAAAGCACATACTCTGTTTTTCTAACTATCTACATGAAATCAGGATAAACTTACCCTTTTAGGTCATTTAGGGTTTACCAAAATGACTAAAAGTCTTAACTTTTTATGTCAAATTAGCTGCAAGATTACTTGTTTACTGTGGTATCATTTTAATGGACCATATAGTGCATAGTGAGAACCAAAACAAAATCCTTCATGGGATTTTTTTTAGTTCATCATACAGAAGTATTGACATTAGTACTGTGGGTCTGTATGATTATGGCAATATCAAATTAATTTAGTTGTCGTTATGTTAATTAAATATTTCTACTTACTTACTGTATGGTGGCTCTATTGAATACTTATCCGGCTGCCTCATAGGGGGCACCTTTTCCCTAGTGAGGGGGTAAGTACCTATATACATATGGAAGTCGAACTGCCTCGTTGTAGCCGCAAAGGCGGCAGGCTACAAAAACTGGGGCCACAAAATAGGTTTTGTTAAGGAACAGTAATTATAGTTGTTTCTGTTAGCAGTATTGGCATTTGGATATGACTATCAGAGATATAATACTAGCAAAATTGACTTATTGCTGGGTTGTATGCATGAATTGCATAAGCTTTAGATGTTGCCCAAATGACCAAAAAAAAAAAAAAAAATATTCTTATTTTTCACTAAAAATTTGGAGGGTATGCTAATGACTGTGACAAGGTTCTGGTTTTATAGCCCCAACACGTTTGTGTTTCTAGTGTACCATCTGCAGTATGTTATTAATAAATCCAGTATTATTTTTTCGCACAGAGCGCTCGGTTCTGGAATCTATATGTTTTGTTTATGGCATGGCCATATTAAGTGGTAATTGATTCGGTTAAAGTTGTTTTATGCCAGTCTACCAATGGTGGGCTACAGACTTTTTTACATCTTCCCAATTAATTACACTAATAAGTAACTTTAAAAGCGGGTCATAGGGATTTAAAGGCAATTTGTTGCATTGGAAAAATTTAAATGCACCGTTGAAACCAGAAGTTTACATACACTATATAAAGAGGACCACATGCGTGTCATTGCATGTTATATGCATGATATTAAGTAAATACAATTCATATATACAATAATTCTTCTCACTTTACGGCTGGGTTTACCAAATGTAACTGCTAAAAAAACGCATGTAGGAAACGGTTTTGATTGTGTTTTTGGCATAGTTAAGAAGCAACAAAGAAAGAAATTCAATGTGTGAACCACATGAAGGGTGAAACAAATAAGTATAAACTGTATGGTTCATTTTAGTTTAAATTGTTTAGTAATTGTTTACTTAACAGAAATACTATACTCTTCTGTTATTCTTTGCTTTAACACTAGAGAAGAAGCAAAAATCTGTTTCTAAAAGGCACATGATCTCGTAGTACAAGGGGCTTTTCTTTGTCTTCTTAAAGGGGTTTCCAAGTCTTTTGTTAATAATAAATTTAGATACTGGTGCAGTAATAAATAATAAAAAACACATACTCTAGGCTTTGTATGTTTCCTGTCCAATGCTGACATGTCTCCTATTCTTCTGTTACTTCCGGCTGATTTGCATCGATGGCTGGACAGGGTAAGTTACAATTGTTGAGCTATGGTTGTTATTTTTTATTTTTGGGGGGTTTTACTGTTTACTTTATTTTTTTTTTGCTTTGTCTTCTCCACCAGTATCTTAAATGTATATTTTTTTGTATATAAAGACCCAGACAATCCATTCCTGCTCCATTCAGTTACTCTTGAAGTTTAATTTTTTCATCCCTGCTTTTCAAGATACCCAGTGTGTTATTTTTCTGTTGACAACCATTTTAGGTGCTTTTGTTTCTCAATATATATATATATGGTTGCGGCAGTGGGGGGTGGGGGGGGGGGGGGGGGGGGGGGGGGGTCAGGTCGTCTTAGAACGCAGGACCACGCTGCATGGAAACGTAACTAATGTCTTGCATGTCACCTCCGCCTCATGCCTCTCACCTCCGTTAAATGTGCCTGGAATTGTGTGGCAGGAGATTGTTTACAATGAAGTTGTCATTAGTGTGTGATGCAGCCAAAGGACTTCCACTTATTTGCCTTTCTGTGACTCTTCCAGTCTCTCTGTATCTCTGTTGCACCCTGCTGATGACATTCTGTGACAATCTAAGCTCGGCGGCCACTTCCGTATGAGAACATTCCTGCGTGAAACTCACACAATGGGGTGAGGGTTACGTTGATCAATTGTTAGGTGCTGTCTTGGTCTCATTATGTCAAAATGTGAAGAGCATGATGAGGAGGACTGTTTAAAGCCCAATTCAACTTTATTGGGCGACTCAGGGATCAAACTCCTGTTGT
Organism: Phyllomedusa bahiana; assembly: GCA_025379985.1. NCBI lineage: Eukaryota > Metazoa > Chordata > Amphibia > Anura > Hylidae > Phyllomedusa > Phyllomedusa bahiana. The sequence continues at coordinate 17,653 of JAODAL010043652.1, forward strand.
GAATTTTACCAATAAGCTCCTTTTTAGAGATCAGCAAGTTGTGCAAAAAGTACTGAAACACTGAACAATTAGACCTAGAGTTCAAGGGGTTGTATCATTTCATTAAATGGTCTTCAGAATATGGGGACAGTGAAAATAAGCAACTTTGTTTTCACAGTATTCCTTAGCTTCGTTTTGTGTAAACACTGTTCCCCAGTGTCAGTCGGATCTCTCCTCCTTGCATTTCATTGGCTGCTGGCTCTACTAATTTACATTCTGTTTTCGGCCCTAGTCCTATTCACGGGAGCATGGCTTCCTGCCTCTCTCACTCAGAATAAGGGGCCGGCGAACAATATCCCTTATACCAGCTAACAGGCTCCTCAGTGAGACTGAAGCTGCTTCTATAACAGAAAACTGCAGAATTGAGCTTGGATTCATTGTGTAAATCATAGAAGGTGATGGATCTGTGCTATCTGGGGGAGAGTTCATAGAAGACTGGCATTCAACTGTAACAACCCTCCAGCTTTGGAGAAAAGAGATTAGTGCTCTGAGTTCATAGAAGACTGAAGTGCAGGCTGTGGTTGCAAAACAGCTCTTACAAATAGACTGCCTTAAGGAGAGGACAGTGACATGTGGAATCAGACAGAGAGGTTTGGGGGAACACACTGACTCAGAGCGAGCATGACAGTGAAGGGGGGATGATGTCATCCCCCTTCAGTTAAGAAAAACCAATTGGGAGGGGAAAGAAACGACCTGGATTCAGAACTGAGAGATCAAGCTTCAAGAAAACAGGCGAACTGATGAGCCCGATACTCCATTTAAGAGATGGTAATTTAAAAACATTTTCAAGAAATTTTTGGGTGAATGTAAGAATTGCCGCTGGTGTAAAATTACTGACATCAAAAAGTGTAGCAGGACTGTTCTTAGATGCAAGAACGGTTCGCACTACAAACTTTGGCACGATAAGTGCATGCGGCAACACTTCGCTTAATCTGCTAAGACTTTGGGAATTCTGGGGCGTGTCACACAATGTTGACACATTATGAATCTTTGACATCAACTAGTGCGAAATTTAGAAAGCCAGCCCAGTTAAAGGTGTCTGCTGAGCAGACTTGTTGTATTGGCTCTAGACTGCCAATACTCAGTACTGCCAATTATTATTATATTATTATTATTATTACACTGCACCTGTATGTATGACCTGCAGAAGAACAGGTTCTCTTCTGCGGATTTACAGTACCATAAAGCTATTTAGAAATGGTACTCGTTCGCGCCAATGTTTTCTATACATGTCGCCCTTTATGGTTCATCTGAATTTTCATCCAAAAGCCAAATATCCCAAACTTTTTGGGTGTGGGAGTAAGTGTAATGATACCTAAACTTATAAAACCTGAGGGCAGGGACAGTAGTAAATAAAAAACATGGCAGTGATGAAGCCTTTCACAGTCTTTTAGGTTCGTGATGACATATGTACCTACACGCTCGCAGGGGATCTCGATGGGTCTCTTGCAGCCCCAGGGTACGCAACTATTCATGTCTATGCTTGAAAAAAGATAAAAGTTTTTCCATTACGCTTTCAGAAAAAAGCTATCATCCTATGGCGTCGCCTAGGTGGATGAATTTTTCTTTTGTGCAGGAGGTTAAGAGAACGGATTATGATTAATTCCTTGAATTTTCAACAGTTTACTTGATCTTATTAGTTTCAATAAATAAACAACAGGATGTGTATACAAAACCTGAATGTTCAGTGACAGCGTTTGGAAGTAATTAGTGAAATCGTTATGCTCCAAGTCAATCAGATCGAAACAACTTATTAATTGCCGAAGCTTTCATGATCCACGAGTCTTTAAGGAAATACCTAGAGGCCAATTCATCACAGGAAACGTATTTGCAAAAATGACTGAATCTTATATAGAGAGGGGTGCAGAAAATTATTTAAAAAAAAAAAAGTTTTTGAAATCCTGGCTATAATCGGAAGGGAATTAGAGAAAACAGCTCAGGAAATGTTAGCTTTGGAATAGAAAGAATTAAAAAGTCTAAAATGAAGAAAAACAGGATTTAGAATTCTATTTATGTCTATGTTATGATGGACAGCGGATATTAATAAGACAAACTATTTTTAAAAAAATTGGTGAATTTTTACGCGTGGATCCTAATTATGGTATTTTGTTTAAGGATCCCCCATTGTATTTAGGAAAGGTCGCACTCTTGGTAGTCAGTTGGGGTCTTCTGATATTATACGTAGCAAAAGCAGACAAATAAAATTGTGTATGGAGAAAACTGGTACATTTCCCTTTTTGAATTGTCTTAATTGCTCCTTCTTTCAATAAATGTTAGAGTATTATTAAACATCCCCTAAAAGGTACAGAAATTAAAGTGTAAGTTTTATTATTTACGTTGTAACATCAACGCAGGTTGTGTACTACAACGGGTTTTCGGGAAGAGAGTTTATTCACCTCCTTATTAGCACAGAGGAGGAATATAAACAATCATCGCTGAGTCATGAACGCTGCAGGGGGGAGAGGGTGGAGTGAGCAAGGGATTGTGAGGATTAGGGAGCGTCTAAATGTTAAACTCAAATAATAACTTACAACAGTGTTGCTCTAGCAGACAGACAGACTCATACACTGCACTTTCTCCACAAGCCCTTGAAAAGAGTCATTCATCTCACTGTCATCAGATAGAAGTGTTTAGCAATCCAGCCAGTCAGCACTGTCAGCTCCTACTGAGTCGTGTCTAATGCAAAACTTTCAGGTTAACTAGGGGATACTGAGAAATGCTGTTAGCTTTCACCGGCTCACTTCTGTTACAGACATATATTTAGAAAAGTGTTTAAATACCCATTTTGGAGGATCCCACCTGGTCAACATTTATCGTGGCAAAACCGCCCCTTTAATTAATTGTTATGCGGAAAGGGTTATATAGGAAGGACAGGAGATCTGTGAGGGTTTGTATGAAAGAACACAATCGGGCAATTCCGTCAGTTTAAACAAAAAACGAAAAAGGAATTGATTGGCTAGAAAAACATTGGACCACATACAAGCCAGAGATTTCAGACACAGGGCAACTGTGCCTATAGAGCTGTAGGTGCTTATAGAGGGCAGCAACTATTGTGACTGGCAAAGAGCAAGTGCAAGCCATTGTATCAAACTACAGATGCAAAAGCCATAAATGGGGAAACCCAAGTACAGTCTAAGACTTTGTAGCAGAAAGGAACATCTGCAAATAAGACTGGAGATTCTGTCATCAAAATCCACATTCATTACATATGGTTTGATCAGAACACATTATTTTTGGAATATTCCTTGCATACTGTCCTCACGATAAGATACAGTATTATGGGATGTGTATATTGGGGGGAGAAGAAAATGGGTACATATCCAACAGGAGTAAACAGCAAAATTCATGACGTCCAGATTCAATTAAATGTTTGCATCCAGTTCTCTTCAACAGCTCAAGGTCCTCTTCTTACTCCAGGAACCACCCATACACAAGTGAAGTGGCACTAGAGCAAAAAATAAGTATTCTCAAATAAAACTTTAACAGCCAAATTAAAGAAAAGAACTTGCTGTGTCAGTTTAATCCTCATTGTAAATGTCCAATCTCAGAGGTGTCTCTTTTCTGCAACTGATGGTACATAAAACATGGTGGTGTTCAAGCGGGGCACGGAAGCTGTGGTCTATACAATCACCAACTGAAATGAGGACAAAGCTACAGTGAAGAAATAATTATTTGATCCCTAGCTGATTGTGTAAGTTTGCCACTGGGACAAAGACTTGAAACAATCTATAATTTTAAGGGTAGGATAATTTTAAGATTGAGAGATGAATATCCAAATAAAATCCATCGTTGTTTAAATTATATATATTTATTTGCATTTTGCAGTGAGATATAAGTTATTGATCCCTCTGGCAAAAACAGACTTAATACTTGAATATTCAAAAAATACTGGTCGAGTGTATATAGTCAAAATTAAAAAAATCTCTTTATTAATTACACTTAAAGCACACATCATGATTAAAGGTATAAAAACAGAAAAACCCAACTAACTGCAGGCTGTAAATGGTTCCTCATAACACCATAAAATCCCCAGATGTAATTGTCAAAGGAAGATCCCCAATATAGGTAACATTGAAAGAGTATACATAATTATATTAATACAAGTGCAAGTGCAAAGATACCACCAATAGTGTTATTAAATCAATGCTAGTGCATTATGTCAGTATCCAGCAATAAACTAAAGAATAAAGCAATGTTAATTCTATTGGGTAATAATAGGAAGATACGTAATAGGGATGTTCTATTGAGGAGCCCGCCAGCCACCCCTACGAGCGTTTGTGTCTATTTGCTTTTCAGATATATTCCTACTGTATTTTTTGAATATTGTATGTCTAAGGAGAGAGGTCAGCATATGACGATAGACCGTAATGAATAAGGGTCTAATTTAAGGTCTAAATATGGACATGATTTATAGTGTCAAGACTTAATGACTTGGTAGTAAAACCCTGTTCGGTAAGATAGCAAGTCAGGACGTTTTTTTGTAGTTCATGAGGTTTGCGCACTGTCAGGAGGAATTTTGGTCCTCTCCTCTTAGCAGATCCATTGCTAAATCATTAAGATTTTGAGGCTGTGTTGTGCAAATCGGTGCTTTCATAGTCCTCCATAAGTTTGCAGTTCTTAGGCAGCGACATCTTCTACGACCAAAATCTTTTTTAACTTCTTTCACCCACAGACCTAAGTGGGGGTGCATTTTTTGCGGGCTGAAATTTACTTTTTATTGTTAACATTTTGGGATAGATGCGACTTTTGTGATCACTTTTATTCCACAGGGCAGTACTCCAATATGATAACAAACCCAAAACACATTCTCCAAAGACGACCACTGCTTTGCTAATAACACAAATGAGGGTTAAGATGCTGTGATGGACCAAGTATTGTCTCCAGACTGCACCCTATTGTGGCATCAATGGACATCTTCAAAAGGAAGGTGGGGAGCACAAGGTCTTTTAACATCCCCCAGCACTTGTGATGTTGTCATGGAGGAGTGGAAGAGGATCACACGTGGCTGCCAACTGTGAAGCTTAGTGAAAATCATGCCAAAAGAGTTAGGGGAGTGACTGAGCAAATGAATAATGGCCACACAAGATATTGATACTTTGGGCACAATTTGTTCCTTTTCACTTTTGTTGCCAGTGGATTAAACATTGATGACGTGTGTTCAGTATGGGTATGTTCACACGGGGGTATATTGGGGCACTACTGTATGCGGAACAAAACACCGTGTGTTTTAGATGTACGGGGCGCGTTACTCTTCCAAGCACGAGTAAGGTCCGCGGTGCAATAAGGCATCAGTACGCCGTGGGGAGATGGATATGTAAATCATAGATTTGTACAGAGCTGTAAATTACACAACAATTGCGGGGCGCATGATCGGGCGTATTGAGCGCCTAGTACGCGGCGAAATTGCACCCCGCAATTACGGATGTTTGAATCCTTATTTGAGGGACATACCCGAATTTCTCGGGGTTTTCAAGCTGTACACTGACTGCATACACTATATCAAGTCTCTAATCTTCAATGTGGTCCCATGTAAGGATATAACACAATTATTTACAAAACTTAATGAGGTTGTGTACGTCACTTTTGTGAGATACCATATCTACTATAATAAAATTAATCATGTTCCCAATAGTTTCTTTTTTTCAAGACTAAATAAGTTTAATTCGTTCAACCTTTATTCATAACTAAGATTATCCCCCTTATTAGTTTGATTGCTGCTCTTTGCAGTCTAAATCCATTACATTCTTTCCATAAACTGGAGCCCAGAACTGGGAGATTCGGGGAGCCAACGTCCTCAGGAGGAGGATCAGAGAGAGGTAGTATGTTTTTTTTAGTACATTTAACAGACACCTGTCCACACAATCACACTCCCCCAACCTCTCCGCATGGCTAAAAAAATCAAAGAAGCCTGTTTACGGACACCACGGGCAACATTGTAGTCTCACAATTGGGGATGGGCTATAGGATAATAGGCAAGCATATGGGCCGGACTGGGAATTAAAAAATCAGCCCAGGCACTAAGCCCCCAGCCCGACTTACAATATCTGCTGTACAGGAATTTCTTGTTCTCGCACCTCGCCACTTTTCTAAAATATACTACACTATAAGCTGCTTACGCACAGAGCATGTTGGTGCGTTTTTGATGTGTTTTTGGTGCGTTTTGTGGCAGAAGGCAGAGCAGTTAATGCTGTACATTTCTGCACAAAAAAACGCACAAAAAACCGCTCTGTGTGAAAGCAGCTTAAACACAAGCAAGAAAGAAATAGTGGGCAGGGGGAAAAAACCCCATCACATGTCAGGTGTCCCCTTGCTTTACAATCAGGGGCAAGGGCCCTTTCCCGACACCTTTCAAAACAACCCAAAATAACCAAAAAAACCCCACCAACCCCATCACCATAGTAAAGGGCACCATCACATGAAAAACAGCACTGGGTTCAAAACAGAAGTTTTAAAAAGACCCCCGACAACCCGGGGCTCACGGAGACATCAACTCTGTGGGAGTTGTTCTCTTTCCCCCTTTTCTTCTTTCCTCGGGGCCCCAAACCCCTTATTTCCCTGATGGGGTTGGGTTTCCTTTTTTTTTAAATTTTTCTTCCATACGTTAAAGCAATTTTCTTTTCTCCCGGGCCCCTGCTCGTCCCTTAGAATTTTCCAAAAAAACATCTTAAAATCCTTCTTTTCCAACATTTTTCCCACCCAAATTCCCAACTAGGGACAAACCCCCATCCCCCTTTAAACCCCAAAAAATAATAGTGCCCCCTTTGGTGCCCCCCCAAAAGTAATTTTTTTCTCCAAAAAGCCCCCCCCCAAAATTAATTAAAATTTTACCCCCAAAAAGTAGGGTTTGAGCCTAAAAATTTTGAAAAAAAAAAGTCAATAATGCATTTTAATTTGGGAGACCCCCATTAGGGAGGTATTCAAGGCCCACCACTCCCCAGTGGCAGGTTTAAAAATAAAGAAACCCCCCAAAACCCGGTTTAAAATTTTAGGGAAATTCAGAATTTTTAGGTCAAAAGGCCCCCCTCAGTAAACTTAGTAGGGAAAGAGGGATATAATCCCCCAATTTGGGAGCCCCGGGGTGGGTAAATTTGGTCCCCTCAGTGACAGATTAAATAAAAAAAAGGGAAGGGGGAAAGGGATATTGTCCCCCTTAATCTCAATAACCCTCTCTGTAGGGGGTAGGGAATTTAAATCCCCCCCATAAAGGGAGGTAAATAGGGGCCCCCCACAGGGTTTAAAAGGTGGGAAAAGGGGCCCCCCAATTTGGAAGGGAGTTACATCAGCCCCAAGTAGGTTTGGGAGGTAAAAAGGGGTTTCCCCCATTAATTTTTAGGGATTGGGGAAAAAGCCAGTTTAAATAGCCAGGTAGAAGGGGGTGCCCCCGTAACCCAGCCAGGGAGTTTGGGGGTGCCCCCAGTAAAAACCAGGTAGATTGTGCTGCCCCCCGAAATACCAGGGAAACTAAAGGGGCCCCCGTAATAGCCCGGTAGAAGGGCTCCCCAGTAAAATAGGAGGAGATTTGGGGTTCCCCCATTTAAATAGCCCCTAGAAGGGCTGCCCCCCTAACGGTCAGGTAAAATTGGGGTGGGCCCCCGTAACTGCCAGGGAGATAGGGCTTCCCCCCGGAACTATCGGTAGATAGGGGGTGCCCCCAGTAACCCAGGGGAGGTAGATAGGGGTGCCCCCAGTAATTAGTAGGAAACTAGGCCCGCCCCCGTAATTAGCCCGGTAACTAGGCTGCCTCCAAAGAAATTTGCCAGTAAAGGGCTGTCCTTAGTAATTGCCAGGGAGGGGCCGTAATTAACCCCGGTTTGGGCCAGTAAAGAGCCAGGGTGGGCAAATAAATTTAAACCCGGGTGCGCAGTAATGACCAGGTATTTCGCATTTTAAATTTAAACCCGGGAAGGGGAGTAATGGCCCCGGTTTGGGCAAAAAATAGCCAGGTAGGGGCAGGAATGAGCCCGGTATGGGCCAATTTTTAGCCAAAGGGAGGGGGAAAATAATGAGCCGGGGAGGGGCCAAATAAAAGAGCCCGGTTTTGGGGGTTTTTTAGCCAGGTAGGGGAAATAATGAAACTAGGTAGGGGCAAATAAAGAGCCAGGGAAAGGGGGAGTAAATGGAAACCAGGGAGGGGGAGTAATGGGCCCCCGGGGTTTGGGGGGATAATGGGGCCCCGGGAGGGCCCCGTTTAAAGAGCCAGGTTTTTGGGGAGTTATTTGCCCAAAAGGGCCATTTTAAAGAGCCAAGTTGGGCAAATAAAAAACCAGTTGGGCCCTAAAAGAGCCAAAATATGGGGAGTTTTTTAGCCCAAAGGAAGGGGCCCGTAAAGAGGGCCCGGAATGGGCAGTTAAAGGGGCCAGGTAGGGGCCAAATTTAAAGAGCCATGCAGGGGGAAATAAAAGGCCAGGTAAAAGGGCAGTTTAAATTTGCCAGGTAGGTGGGTTTTTAAAATTTTACACTATTCTTCCTGGGGAGGTGGAGGGCGGGTTCCCGCGTGGGTTTAAATGGGGGACCCGGGGGGGGTGGGGCCAGAAAAAACGCCTTTTTTTTCACAGTGAGCTAGTGGCCCTCCACGGTCCCCTCCTCCCGGGCCCGCCCCTCCTGGGCCCCGCCCCCCCTCCGGGCTGTGACACATCCCCAGGCAAAAAAAAAACTATGGCCGTGGGGAGGCACCCGGGTCACTGCGGCCTTTTAGTTTGGGGCGCGGGGGACGGCTGCCACCCCGTGGGTGGGGGTTTGCCCCCCAGCCCGGCTCATATCTGTCTGCTGCTAACTTGCTGGCAACTCTGGCCGCTGCCGGAGCATCCCAGCTCACTTCGGCGGCCCTCAGCTGTTGCACGGTGGCTGGTGGACCTCTGTAGTGGCCGCAGCCGCCTCTATAAAGTGTGACTAACCTTTGATGGCGGCTGCGGAGCAGTTTTCCGGCTAACTGCGGCAGGTGCAGCCCTCAGTTTGTGGTCGCGGGGGGCGGGCCGGCGGCCTCTGGTAGTGGCCGCAGACCGCCATCAAATGCTGCTGGGCTGCCATGTTGTGCTGCGGGCCACATTTTCAAGCAAGTACCAGCCCTGCACTGCTTTAGCGCCGTCGCGGCAATACTTCCCTCCACGGCGGCGTGCTATAAGGTGAGCGTGCCACGTAAACAAATAGTTTTAGGGCGGCCCAAGGTTGTCCCGGCTGCGCGGCCTGCCGGGATTTTGCCCAGTCGGGCAGGTTCTCAGTCCGGGCCTGGGCAAGCAGCTTGGTGAAAAGGCAACAACTGTTGGCGTAATTATTAGAAAATGGAATAAACACAAGATGTCTTTCAATCTTCCTCGGTCTGGGGCTCCATGCGAGAACTTGCCTCGTGGGGTGAGGAGGACTCTGAGAAAGGTCAGGAATCAACCCAGAACTACATGGGAGGACCTGGTCTGATTTAAAAACAGAGTGGGGACCAAAAGCTCAAAGATTACTGTTAAAAAACACCTACAAAACATGGATGAAACCCTGCAGGGCACCCACAGCCCTCCTTTTTTTTATGGAAAGACTGTCTAGGCCTGTATGAAGTTCGTCTTTACTATCTAGAGACCCCAGTGGGGGAGGGGAAAAGGGCATGGGTCACAGAACCAAAATGAACTTTTTGTATAAACTCTACTTTTTGTTTTTGGAAGAAGAATAGACATACAGTGGTGCCAAAAGTATTGGCCCCCTGCAATTTGTCAGAAAAACTCAGTTTCTTCCTAAAATGATTGCAACACAAATTTTTGGTTTTTAATATATTCATTTAAATTTGTCTTCAATAAAAAAACCACAAAAAGAATTTTTTAAAAAACCCAAAATTTGGATATAATTCCACACAAACTAAAAAAGGGGGTGGAAAAAAGTATTGGCACGTTTGAAAATTCTGTGACTTCTGAAATTTTGCAATTAACGCACTGTAATTTAAACCTGTGGAAACAAAATGTGTTGGCAATCTTAACCACCTTGCGCCAAAAAGACATATTTTTAAAGTTGATAAACCTCGTCCTGTGCCCTTCTGTGTACCACTTTGGCGGGAGAAAAGAAAGACCAAAAAACTGGGAGGATTGAGAATCAAATTTGGTGAAAAAGCAGAGCAATGTAAGGTACAATCCATCTCCCCAAAAACCTGAATGTTTCCCTTTTCTACGTGTGCAGTGCATCAAGAGTTTAAAAGCCCAGGACTGGGCTAACCTCCCTAGATGTGGACGGAAAAAAAAAAATGAGAAGATTTTAACGCAAGATTGTGGGGTGGGGGTAAAGAAAATAAAAAATATCCAAACAAGTTCAACTGCCCTGCAGTTTGGGGTACAATGTGTAACCAGTACTATCCGTCGGCATCTGAATGAAAAGGGGGCTGTATGGGAGGATCCCCGGGGAAACCCCACTTTTTACCCCCAGACATAAAAACCAGGTGGGGTTTTCCCCCAAATTACCCGAGAAAGCCTAAAAACGTTTTGGAAGAATGTCTTGGTCAGATGAACAAAAGTAGAGCTTTTGGGGAAAAACATCAACAAGATTTAAGGAAAAAAAAAGGGATTCAAAGAAAAGAAAACAGTCCTACAGTCAAACATGGCGGAGGTTCCCTGATGTTTTGGGGTTGCTTTGCTGCCTCTGGCACTGGACTGCTGACGTGTGCATGGCATTATGAAGTCTGAGACTACCAACAAATTTTGCAGCATAATGTAGGGCCAGTGTGAGAAAGCTGGGTCTCCCTCAGAGGTCATGGGTCTTCCAGCAGGACAATGACCCAAAACACACTTCAAAAAGCACTAGAAAATGGTTTGAGAGAAAGACTTCTAAAGTGGTTTGAGACTTCTAAAGTGGCCAGCAATGAGTCCAGACCTGAATCCCATAGAACACCTGTGGAGAGATCTCAAAACGGCAGTTTGGAGAAGGCACCCTTCAAATCTCAAGACCTGGAGCAGTTTGCCAAAGAAGAATGGTCTAAAATTCCAGCAGAGCATTGTAAGAAACTCATTGATGGTTACCGGAAGCAGTTGTTCGCAGTTATTTGGCTAAAGGTTGTGCTGCCAAGTATTAGGCTGAGGGGGGCCAATACTTTTGTCCCATTTTTGAAGTTTTGGGTGAAATGATCAATGATTTGATTTTTGTCTCATTCTGTTTTGTGTTTTTTCATTGCAAGCAAAATAAATGAATATATTAATACCAAAGAATTTGTGATTGCAATCATTTTACCAGGAAGAAACTGAGTATTTTCTGACAGAATTGCAGGGGTGCCAATACTTTTGGCCACCACTGTACCCTCCCACTGGAGGTCTTTATACCTACCTACTTAATGAAAGGCAACATCACTAGCTACTTACTTAAAGAGGGGTGCCCATACAAGAGGAAGGAATTGTTAGGGAAGTGCTTGTGTGAAATCTAAGTTGTTTATGTGGTAAATTATGCAGGGACGAGTTGTGTCCAGGAGAAGTCGTCATGGTGGTCTGGAACAGATAAAGAAGACAAGAGAAAAAGGAACAACTCATTGGAGAAGAGAACAACTCATCAAAGGAGAGAACAACCCATCTGATAAGGCATCTCCTGTGAGTCCCTGGATGTCAAGGGTTATTTTGCTTCCGTGTTGGATAGATCAGTGCTGTATTCACTGTCATGTGCTGAATTGTGGTTCAATTGAAAAATATTTAAAAACAAAATTAAACTGCCTTGGACAAAAATGATGGCACACCTAGAAAAGATTGAAAATAATTTAACCATAGGGACATGTTAAAGGTTTGTCCACCAATCAGAATCACAAGTGTCTTCAAACTTGTAATCAGTGAGTCTGCCTATTTAATGATTAAAGCAGTCACTGTGCTGTTTGGTAACATGGTATGTACCACGCTGAACATGGATCAAAGGGTAAATTGCCTCAGGAGATTGGAAAGAAAATTATATACAAACATGTTTTAGGTAAAAACTATAAAACCATCTCCAAACAGCTCGATGTTCCCGTTACTGTAGTTGCACATGTTTTTCAGAAGTTCAAAAGGGTTTTACCACTGTAGACTTTGATGGCATATCTCTAGATTATGTCATCAAAGTCTGATAGATGCTGGACCCACCACTGGGTCCTGCACCTACCTCAGGAATGGGCCCGGAAAAGTTACAGAGCAGACTGGAGAGTCGGCAACACGTGAGCACAGCTCTCCATTCTGTTCTGTTGGAGTTCCGAGTACAGCTGAGTGTTCAGCACTGCTCAGAACTCCCATAGAACAGAATGGAGAGCTGCGTGCGGGGCACGACCGGCTCTCCAGTCTGCTCTTAAACTTTCAGGGGCCGGTTCCCGAGAAAGGTGTGGGTTCCAGAGCTGGAACCTGCACATATGAGACTTTGATGGCATATCCTAATGATATGTCATCAAAGTCTATGGTGATAAAATCCTTTAAGGTCTATGGGACTGTAGCTAACCTCCCTAGATGTGGTGGCCAGAGATAAATTGATGACAAATTGAAGAGATGGATAAAACAAATTGTCAGTTAACTCATACTATTTATTACCAGGAGGAATAACAAAAGATGAGACAACGCATATCTGTAAGATAAATCAATACACATTTTGCATTGAGTACCAGAATCCTCAGTTTCTACTGGTTGTTTACTTTCAATTTACTCTTTTTGAACCTTTTAATGGCAAGAAATGTTGATTGTGTAAATTACAAGAAAGTAGTCTCTCATTTCCACAGATGGACCTGAACATGGCGGAACCCTAGTCTAAAATACAAACCGTACCCAGTATTTATTTTTTGCATATATAGTTTATATTAAGTGCATACTAAATTGACCCTTATGAAATTGCAAAAAACGCCTCATTTTATGATGAGAATAATTCAATAAAATTTTCTACAATTTTATTGGCTTTACTGTTTCTTGTTGTTTTGGGAACTCTGAAAGTCAAGAAAGACAAATTAGATAATTCCTTGTATAATTATAAGACTTCCTGTATTTTTATCTGCAGTTTAGCAAATGTATAATTAGGGCTTTATCCTCAGGGAAGACCAAGGAAGGATTTCTATGAATGATTTTAAATTGAAATATCCTGTTGTGGGAATTATGTGGTCACAGTTTAGAGAAGAGGAAAAATGTCTTTTTAGACTTATCAAGCTGAGTGCACATGATCAGGGCGAAAGGGAAAGACAAGTCCTCACCAGATGTGCATTCCGACACACATTTATCCATATACTCTAGTTTGTGTCATAAAGCTCACATGTTCACCCTAGCGAATCATTCCCAGGCTGTTACAAAGTACTTGCCTAATGTGCAGCTGTTGTTTGACTGGAGGATTTAATGAAATATAGCTTTGTGAAAATGTGCTAGCTTGTGTTATACTAGGTGGGCTTTATAAAAGCAACCTGTATTGTGGATATTGTGTAGGCATATCTGTTGTATACATATTTATATAAGCAAAATTGTCATAGGTGACATTTCTCACCATTGTGGCCAATATAGGTTCCAAAGTATGGGGTTATTTGCTTTTTAGGTTATCAGAGCCATTGTAGCAGAGGAGCTGTAAGTGACATAAAAAAGGAGAGGTTATCAGAAATAATAAAGCTAGGATGACCTTGCATATTTCCCCTATTCTCAACATGAATGCATAGAAAGTTCCCAATGCACACATTAAAAGTCATCATAAGGGTCTATTAGTCAGGGGGAGGCCAAAACAATGTTCTTTTAGCCTGCTTCTGGTCAGTATATGTTATTACACTGTAAAACATGGCAGTGTGCAATAATCTAGTAGACTATGCTATTTTCATGAATGGAATCCTGTAAAAAAAAAAAAAAAATGCATGTCATCCATCACAGGTATATAAGTACCAGATAAGTCATAAGCTTTTTTTAATAGCAACAGGTTAATGGATACATGATGAAAAGCTATTATGAACTATAGGTGACAGATGTGTTAAGCAGATCCATCACCTGTATGCTATGTTTTCTATTTAATGGATACATCATGAGAACAAATCCATTAGAATTATTCTATGGGTGATGGATGGCTCTGCAAGGCATCCATCACAGCCACCATATAACCCCTTAACGACACATGACATAAATTTACGTCACAGTGCATTTAAAGTTCTATGTAGTAGGGTTACTTAATAATCCCACTACATAGAAGACTGCTGTCAACTACTAATTGCAGCTGAAACCCACAGGTAACAGTAGAGAATGGAAACGACTCCAAATGTGACCAAAGAGGTTAATGTATGTGTCAGGCAGTGGCGTAGTTAAGGTTCATGGGCCCTGATGCAAAACTTCACCTTGGCCCCCCTCTGTCCAGACAATGACTCTTCAATGGACAGCTATTTTTTAACATCTGGTTCCCTACTTGGTGTACTGGATACCTGAGGTGCTGCAAACCACAGAAAATGATTACTTTTTGAAAGGGTTGCCCAACAGAAGAAACTGAAATGAAACTAAACTGTGAAAAACAAAGTTATACTTACATGCCTGTAACTTGCTGCCCCCACTCCAGAGATCCCAAGGATCTGCTCCTCTTCAGTTCTGGGTTCTCATCCAGGCACACAAGAGAGGCTCAGGCTGCACTCACTTGCAATGGAGCATAAGCTTTTCCTGTGTTTTGGAATGAGAACCTGGAAAGAAAAAGGAGCTGATCCTGGGGAGCTCTGCAACGTCAGAGGACCAGGAAGTATCACTTTTTTTTTCCCACTCTGGCCACATCTCAGATTAATTTTCTTCTGCTGGACAACCCTTTCAAGTAATAAAGTATTCTTATATAGTTCCTTTTTGCTTGTTTTGTTCAGAGCATACGATCGCTTGTTGGTTTTTACAATATATTTTTACATAACACATAAAGCCTATTAAACTGTGTCTATGGCAGGGTCTAATAGACTTCTGGACATGACAAGTGTGTAGGCCATTGCATCCCGCAATCATCTTAGACAGGAAACTTGCTCTTCAGGGACGCAAATGTTCCACCAAGGGGTCTCAGGAGCTAACCGAGATGCAATTGGGTAAAGGCAGAAGAAGGGACTGGGCAATGGTATAACACTAGCAGTTCAGACATATATGTATACTTAACTTTTAATATTCATTTGGTTTTGCTTAGTCCTAACAGTAACACAATGAAATATTCCCGTCTATGCTTTCTGGTAGGATAGATGGACCTTTTAATAACATGAAATAATCAGTTCAACCCCCCCATAAGGGCAACAGTGACCCCACCATCATCATGTAAATGATAATGTGGGATAGTGAAACAGCCTCCTTGTGTTTTCCAAGTAAAATACCTTGCATGACAGTAGTGAAATTTTTATTTGTATTCTACTGTTTGGCCACAAGATGTCGCTATGTCCAGTTTCCAGTATATGCAAATGAGGTACATGTAGCAGCCGTTTAGAAGCTGCTAGAAACTCAGAGAAGAACTGACAGGACGTTGAGCTAAAGGAGCCAGGATTCACCCGTCATTCCAGGGGCAAAAGAGAGCCTGCCTGTCTTCACAGATGCCATCATAGAGAGAGAGAGAACTCCTGGATAAGAAGGACAAGCTACCAGGATAGTGAGGACTGTCGCAGCCGGACCATCAAACCCATCCATCTGCATCTGAGGACAGGGATTGCCGGCGTTGCACGCCAAACGAGCTCAGGACTGTGAGAAGGCCTGATATTAGGTTTAGTTAGTTTGGCTCAGTTACAGGCCAAAGGGGGTTTCCCAAATAATCCTCTGTTTAGGACTTGGAGAGTTTGCTTTTCGCCCCCATTAGTAGTTGAACCCGGGTTTATCTGTAGGGGAAAATTTTGTTTTATATGTGTGTTTGGGAGGGAAGTGGGTAAATAATTTAAGCTGTGTAAGCTGCTGTGCTGCACCACGAGCCTCTGCAACTGCCCACCCCACACAATTGTTCCCGTTGGTGATTACGGGTTTAAAAAGGGAAAGGGGGTTTTGGGCCTTTCCGACCCCCAGGTTTGGTAAAGTTACCTTTCATTTCCGAGATACACTTTG
>JAODAL010043653.1:0-33646 GCA_025379985.1 Phyllomedusa bahiana
CCAACCCCGTCCCCCCCCCCCCCCCCCCCTTTTTTTTTTTTTTTTCTCTCACTCTCTTTCCCCCCTCTTCCCCTTTCGACTCCTTTTCTTCCCCCCTCCCCTCCTCTTTTACTTACTAGATTAGAGAATATCTCATGAGAAAGACTCCTATTTCTCTGGAGGACTTATGTTGACTTTGCTTCGGCATCTTGTGCCTTACACAAGGTGCCTTGCCCGGTAAATTTGATTCAGTTTTTGTAGATCAGCACTGAACTGTTACGCTTGGTTTCCTCTAGAGGACCTCTCCGAGTGTATACTAGGTGCCCTTTACCAATATGAGCACTACGTGGGGCCGAAACTTCGGTTTCTCGCGTGGACCAATATTGCCTGTATTTGCAGTATTCTTTTTATGTGTTTCGTTATCGAATGTTAGTTAAGTATGAACACCCTGTTGTTGACCGCAATTTGTCAATACTTGTCTCATTGGCTTACTTTCATATATGAATTATATTGTTTATAAAAAGAAATGTTAATAAAAATGTAAATCTGAAAAAAAAAATATATAATAAGCTATATGTAATATTACCATACAGTGTTCACATAGAAGTACCATGTACTTCTAAGATGTTGTAACATACAGTACAAAATTTTTAATATTTATAATACAAGTGATCCCTCAATTTAAACCTTGGCCTAAGGATACAATATTAATACTATTCAATGGTGATATTGGACATTGTATCTTGAACCAAACTCACCATTTTACTTGTAAAAATCTGTATTTGAAGTGCATGCAGTGTTTGGCGGTCTAGTTTGCTGCTCTCTACATTTTAGTGCGGTACTACATGTCCTGTACTGCTCTTTCATGTATTAGTGAGGTGCAGCAGTGATTGGGAGTCTAAATTACTCCTCTCTACAGTAAGTGCCGGTACTACATGTCCTGTACTGCTCTTACATGTATTAGTTCAGTGCATGCAGTGATTGGCGATCTAGTAGCGCCTCTCTACAGTACAGTGCAGTACTACATGTTCTGTACTACTCTTACAAGTATTAATGCAGTGCATGCAGTGATTGGTGGTCTAGTTGCACCTCTCTACTGTACAGTGTGGGGCTACATGTCCAGTACTGCCTTTACAAAGTTAAATGGTGAATGCATGCAGTGATTGGTGACCTAGTAGCACCTTTCACAGTACAGTACAGTACTACAGCCCTTACTACTCTTACATGTATTAGTGAGGTACACGCAGTGATTGGTGGTCTAGTAGCGCCTCTCTACAGTACAGTGTGGTACTACACTTCCTGCACTGCTCTTACATGTATTAGTGAGGTGCATGCAGTGATTGGTGGTCTAGTAGCCCTTCTCTACAGTACAGTGCAGTACTACATGTCCTGTACTGCTCTTACATGTATTAGTGAAGTGCATGCAGTGTTTGGCGGTCTAGTAACGCCTCTCTACAGTACAGTGCGGTACTACATGTCCTGTACTGCTCTACCGTTTATTAGTAAAGGTCATAGTTGCCAACTTTTGAAAGTGGAAAAGCAGGAGATTGAAGAGGGCGGCATGCGTATCGCGCCATGGCAAAAAATTTGCATGGACACGCCCATCTTGTTGGTGTTCCACGCCCCTTCAAAAAGCCACACCCACTCCACATAACTGCATAACAGCTTTGGAAGAAAGCCAGGTAGATGCCCTTATAGCCAGGTAGTAGCCCCCCATAACCAGGTAGTGCCCCTTATAGGCAGGTAGATGCCCCCTTGTAGCCAAGTAGATGCCCCCTTGTAGCCAGGTAGAGTCCCCTCTGTAGCCAGGTAGAGTCCCTTCTGTAGCCAGGTAGTGCCCAATTTGTTGCCCGGTAGTTGCCCCCTTTGTTAGCCAGGTAGATTCCTCCCTTTGTTAGCCAGGTAGATGCCCCCTTTGTTAGCCAGGTAGTTGCCCCCTTTTTTCTCAGGTAGATGCCCCCCTTTGTTAGCCAGGTAGATGCCCCGGTCCTCCCTTTGTTAGCCAGGTAGATGCCCCCTTTGTTAGCCAGGTAGTTGCCCCCATTGTTCTCAGGTAGATGCCCCCCTTTGTTAGCCAGGTAAATGCCCCCTTTGTTGTCAGGTAGATTCCTGCTTTGTTAGCCAGGTAGATGCCCCCCTTTGTTAGCCACGTAGAGCCCCCCTATAGCTAATAAAAATAAAATAATAAAAGCCACTTACCTCACACTCAGGCCCCTGCAGCACGCCAGCTCCGGACATCTCCCGGCCGACTGACTCAGCGTCGCAGGGGGAGTGAGTGCAGCCACGCGTCACTCCCCCTGCGACGCTGATCTGTATGTACGGAGCGTGCAGCTGCTGACTGACTGTGCGGCTGCGGCCACA
Organism: Phyllomedusa bahiana; assembly: GCA_025379985.1. NCBI lineage: Eukaryota > Metazoa > Chordata > Amphibia > Anura > Hylidae > Phyllomedusa > Phyllomedusa bahiana. The sequence continues at coordinate 2,341 of JAODAL010043653.1, forward strand.
CAAGTCAGTGAAACTCGCCGGGCAGGTGAGCGGCCACTTCACCCGCCTGTAGGAGCGGCCCGGTGGCGCCAGAGTAGCGCACCAGCGCTACTCTGTCGCAGCGGTCATTTAAAGAACCCCTGCTGCCTGCTGGTGGCAGGAGGTTCGCTAACATCTGCCGGTGCGTGGGGGGGGGGACCCTCCATTAGCGGGCCCTCCCCCCCCCCCCAAAAGCGGGAGAGTTGGCATGTATGAGTAAGGTACATGCAGTAATTGTTGGTCTAGTATCACCTTTCTACAGTACAGTGCGGTACTACATGTCCTGTACTGCTCTTTACATGTGCCAGGATGAGAGGCTCCTTTGGGCACAAGGGGGGGACATGTATGAAAACTGTCTAGCTCTAAGACTTTCTTATTGCCCACAGCAACCAATCAGAGCACTATATGGAATGAAGGGGCGCTCTGATTGGTTGTTATGACCAACAAAGATAGTCTTACACCTAAACAGTTTTCATACATGCCCCCCCTCCCCCCCACAGGTTGACACATTGGGGCAGATATATCAATGTTGTCTAATTCTTAGACAGTGTAATGTTAGACATGTTAGACAATGTCTTACAATGCGCCACATTTATCATTTATTAGTGTTGATAAATCTTGCACATTTTAAAGCTGTCTAGTCTAATGTTACACATTGAATAAGGTGGCTTACTTTATGCCACTAACTGGGGCACATTTTTGGAGCACAGCGTCGCACTATAAGCCACTCGCCCATTGGTTGGACAAGTTGAAGATTGTCTAGAAGCTGTCTAAACCGCATACATTTATAAGGGCCATATAGATAGGCAGGTAGGGTTTAGGTAGGCTATAGGAGCCATATAGGTAGGCAGGCAGGCATTAAGGTAGGCTATAGAGGGTCATGCAGGCAGGCAGGGTTCAGGTAGGCTATAGGTGGGTCAAGGAGGTAGCCAGGCAGGGTCAGGCAGGTAGCCAGGCAGGGGTCCTGGTAGGAAGCGAGGCAAGGTCTGGTAGGTAGCCAGCCAGGGTCAGGTAGGTAGCCAAGGTCAGGTCGGTAGCTAGGCAGGGTCTGGTAAGTAGCCAGGCAAAGTCTGGTAGGTATCCAGAGTCGGGTAGGTAGCCATGCAGGGTCTGGTAGGTAGCCAGGGTCTGGGAGGTAGCCAGGCAGGGTCTGGTAGTATTGGCACATTTGTAAAAGTATGTTCTATTAAATATATATGTAAATTAAATAATTAATATTATCAATATTATTTATATATTGATAGTATAATAATATATAAATTATATCATATATAAATTATTTATCCCAAGTTGTAAACCCTGACTCCTAACAAAAAAAGGAATAAAAAGTGATTAAAAAGTTACTTGTACCACAAAATAGTACATGCTATAAAAACTACAGCCCAGCATAGGCTGTATTTATTTTGAAGCTATAAAACATAATAAAAACTATTACATTTGGTATTACCAGATTACTGCTCATCTGTAGAAAAAAGAAAACATATAATTTATGCCACATGGTACAAACCAAACACACAAAAAAATTGCCCAATTGCTTGATTTTTTGAGGGGTTTCCCAATACATTGTATGGTGTATTAAATGATACAGTTAAAAATACAACTTGTCCCACAAACAAGCCCTCAGATAGCTTTGTTGATGGAAAAATTTAAGTTATAGCTCTTCGAAGGTGGGGAGAAAAAAATAAAAATATGCACGCCAAAAATGCAGCAAGGTTTAAAATAAAAGCAATCAAACTGAGATGGAAGGCAGTAGAGGTGTTGACCTGATTCAGAGTTTGGAGATCTGGAGCTAGTCTGCTGTGGGTTGTGACATGTCCATGTAGTGGTCATAAATCCATGTTTAAGGTTGAATCCTTGTGTCAATGAGTGGAATCTTTTTATCAGCTTGAATTCCCAGTCATTTTCAAAATTATGTTTCGTGTCCTATCAACAAGCATAGTCCACATAACCAACACACAGCGGGACTATAAAATCACTGGCACATTTTCATGTACCTCCCCCAATTGTATATATTACACGTACAATCCCTGAGGGAACTTTGGGAGCCCAAACAAACTGCAGTCCGGGTGACTCAACAAGACACACACAAAATAACAACCCTCAACAACCTGTGGGGAACCTTTTCTCTAAACCCGAACACAGAAAGACAGATTAAAAAATTTTAAATACTGAAAGGTACGCTGGTCTCGTATGCCCAGCTCCCAGAAAGGAGAAAAAACCCCACAGCTGGCCAATGCTGCACATTAAAAATAATCAAGAAAATTTTAGGTCTATAAAAAAAAATTGAAAGCGGAAATATAATATTTTTTATTTGCATTTAAAAAAAAAGGGGAACCGAAAAGGGAACCCAATTAATATTACTATAAAGCAAGGATTTTCAGCATAGCGGGGTTTCTCTCTTACAGGGACGTAACACCGGGGTTACAGTCGTAGCACGCTTAAGGCCCCAGCCACGGGAGCTTTATGCTTTTTTTTTACCCCGATAGTTCTGCTCCTGCACACCCTTATGAACATAACAGTTTCACTGCAGGAGGGGTGCACCTGTGGAGCCCCAAACCCAAACCCGCCTCTGAATCCCCGGGGCCTCTGTCCCAGTGTTCAAAGGGAGTACGCCCGTCCTTAGCAGATGAAGCCTTCCGGCGCTCTCTCTGCAAAATCTCCTGGTAGGCCTTAAAGGGCCCTTTGGTCTTAATTTTACCAACGCCGGGTCAATGTGGCGTCACATCTTTGCGCCCCTCACAGAGACTGGCTGGGCCGGGACTCGTTTCATCGGGGGAGGGGAAAAGGTAATAAGCATATCTTTTTTTTTTTTACTTTTTAAAACCTGTCTAACCCAACCTACCCCATATGGGGAATCTATTGCTACCTAAAACCCCCCTTCCTACCTATATGGGCCCCTATACTACCTAAAAAACCCCGCCTATAAGGGGGCCCATACCCTAGCAAAAACCCGCCTCTTTCCTATATGAGGCCCATAGCTACCTAAACCCCGCCTGCTACCATAGGGCCCCCCATAGCCTTAAAAACCCCCCCCTACCCCTATGGCCCCTTAAAACACCAAAAATCTGCCTACCTACCCATAGTCCCCTATGCCCCACCAAAACCAGAACCCCTACCCAAAGGGGCCCATCTAAATCCTGCCTGTCTCCTATATGGCCCCAAAGTCAGGAAAAACACCCCACTGGCCACCGAGTGTTGACAGCCACTTGGGGGTATCAGGGGTGCACCCCCTCCCCAGGGTTTCACGAGATTTGCCCCAAAACGTTTCACTATTAGCCCCCGTCCACACGGGCACGGGGAAAACCCAGGCATGCCAAGGGCACCCTGAACCTTGGAAAAAGATAATTCTTTTTTGGGTACCCGGTCATCCTTTATGGATTGGATTTCACACGAGTTTTTGTTAAAAGTACCGACCGCAACACTTTTGCATTATAAGTTGCCACCCTAGAAATATGATTAAATCAAAGCAATTGGGCCCAAAGTTAGAGAAAACGTATTGTAGACAAACCCATAGTTGTGAGACGCATTAACAAAGATGGGGAAAAAAAAATTTTTACCGTGGGTATCCGTGTAATTTGTTAACTAAACAAAGAAATCAGGTTGAAAAATTGGATCGTGCATCGTTATTTTCCCAAGTCAAACCCTCTAGAGAAAAAAAGAATACCTTTTGTCTCAACGTAAAGTAGTATGAGTAATAATATCTCTAGAATTTTACGTAAATATTAGTATGTTTTGAAGGATAGTTTTCATGAAATTCCTGAATTTCAGGTTCCGCCAATTATGTCCTATAGATGACCTACACGACTTAGAGACAGATTAGTGAAGAATGATGTTTCAACAGTTTCCAAATCTAGACAAACCTTTTTTGGTAAACGTAAAATGGGTATCTTCAAAAATGGCTGTCTTCAATGTATCAATTGTAAGGTCATCGAAAAAGGAGAATACTTTATTCATCCAAGAACCAAAGAAAAAATTTTGATTAAATCACATTATACTTGTAACTCTAGTTGGGTTATTTATGTATTGTGGTGTAGCTGTAATTTTATATATGTAGCTGAAACCACATGTGACTTAAAGACCCGTTTAAACAATCATCGTTACTGTATCCGTAAAAAACTTATGGATTTACCTGTTTCTAAGCATTTTGTTGAAATGGGACATACAGAGTGGGATTTCAAATGTGTTATCATAGATAGTGTCCCCCATTTAAAATAGGTGGAGATCGTGTCTCAGCTTTGAGACGTAAAGAATTGATGTGGATTTTTAAATTAGATGCACTTAGACCAAAGGGTTTGAATGTGGAATTTAATATCAGCAAAAAAAATGTTTACGTAGATTGCCTTCTCCTGTTTCTATGCTCACTTCTTCCATTTTGGCTAGGGTGGTAATAATGAATATATAAAATTTTTAATATTTTTGTACTAATTTTCTTTTTTTGTTTTGTTTTTTAGATTTATTCACGAGGATTGGATATATCGCCTCCTTTAATTAATTATTATTTTTAATAAAACATTTTTTTTAATAATGTGTTTCGTGGTTCCTTGCGTTCGGTGCAATATGGTGTGTATGGGTACGTCACTTACATCTCTGACCGGTGGTGTGGTAGCCTCGGTATAATGCGTTTTTTTTATTTTCATTTTATTTATCATTATTATTTTATTTTATTTTGAATATCTTTTTATAACTCATTAAAGTGTGGAGTCACCTACCTAGAGGTATATAGATGGGGGATGTTGCAACTAGTGTTATTCATATGATGTTGGTAGCATTATTTGTGTGATGCTGGCTGTGATATCCTAGTTGCCGAATCCTGTGTTCATTTTTATGGACACAGTTTTTGGCCAATTCTGTTCTCCATTAAAGATTAATTATTTTACCTTGATATGGTGGCCCATGCCTATTGGCATGCGTTGCTTTATTTAAGGTATATATTTTCTTTTATATTTGTTTCTGTATTATTTGGTTATTTTACCACCAGCAATATGGCCGCCGCTGACCCAGTGTTGGCGGTGCGCATGCGCTGGTTTTTTGTGACGCATTTCCGTGTGGTGTCATACCTAAGGTCATGTGATAGTGAGGGGGTGTCTGACATGCGCAGTATCGCGCTAGGGACGCCGAGTTCTATGAAACGATCATGTATGTATGTTTGGTTTAATTTGATTAGGAGGCGTTCGTCCCGCCCTCTATTTAATTTTGGTATGATGGATAATTTTGTAATACACTGTTTTTAACATTTGATTGTAATTTATCATGTCCTATTTGTGATTATTCTAATTACTTACACTGTACACTATTGTTATTTATATAGATCACGATGGTTTTATTATCATTATATACTTTTTTTGTCACTATATTTACAATTTTCTTGTCACGATATTTGCATATCTTTTTCATTGTGATTGATTCATTTGCATATGTATGTAGATTCACCTTTAAATATTGTGCACCACCCTTACATTTTGCTTGAGAAAGACTCTTGGGAGTCGAAACGTTGCTCTGTGGACATCCTGGAATAAACACCGTTTGAGTTTTTCACTGCATTTTGGAGTGCTGCAATGTTTCTTGTTATAAAATAATATATATATATATATTATATAAATATATATATATAAAAATATATATATACATACAAAATTACATATATATATTGTGAGAAGGTGACAGGTAGAGTTGTCGTTTTAAGGTATTTTTCCCCTAGGGTACTGTTGTATGTGGCTCTAGGAAAAGGTATATGGGCAACGTGTGTCACCGAGGGGCCTGGGCTCGGTGAAGGAAGGCCCGAAAATTTTTAGGTGTCAGTAACACTATGTTACTGACACCAGTGTTAGTAAAATGGTTCCAGTCCGTTTAGTCTGGGTCGATTTTTCCCTGGAGTGGTCAAGAGCAGGTGGGTGGCCACTCCCACACACCAGGTGAGGCTGGTATTAGGCCTATAAAGCCTGGGCCTGCAGACTTGTGTTTGTCTTTTGTGTGGACCATTGCTGCTAAGTGGGAAACCATGCTGGGATCTACTACCTGTGCAACGACAGAAAGGAATCCTCTGTTTCGGTAGAGCTCAGCCGAGCAAGTATTTTTTTTGTTTGTGTTTTTGGCCTGAACCTTAAGGCCTTGTGTTTTGTTTCACCTGCCAAATAAACCCGGGCAGCGCCTGGACTTAAACTTTTACATCGCTGTCACTTTTCTGGGTCTTTTTGAAGCCCCTGCTGCCTACCATTTGTGACGCTAATCCTCCACATATGGTGTCTCGGATGCGGGCATACTGACTTAAAGAGACATACACGCGTTTAAAAGGACATTGACTGCAGTAGCATAAAACCTGTTGCTAAGGGCAACAGACCCTGAAACGTGTCGGGAAAGGACTGTGAGCTTATGTCCTGGGTTAAAGCTGCAGCAGTGCAACAAGCAGAGACGGCCAAGAGGGACGAGCTCCTGAAGCACTGACCCAGGCTAACAGTAGCCTCCAACTAATGACGGCGAATCAACAAAAGGTCCCCGATGAAGCTTGAGAGCCCAAGGCAGAAACCAACGCCCTGTTGATAGAGGCTAACCGTCTCGCCCTTCAGGAGCAGCAGCATATCACCAAGCAGCTCCAAGAGCAAGTCCTGGCGGTGGCGCAAAGTGTCCAGAGGTCGCCAAGTTCAGCTCCCGCCGCTCGTACTGCGGTACAGTCGTCCAGGGCAGAAGATGACACTCACAGACGATGTTGAGGCCTACTCATGGTTTTTTGAAAGGCGGGGCAGAGCGGGAGAAGCTACCAGGGGCTCAGTGGGTTTGAGGTATTGGCGCCCTTTTCTAACTGGGGAGCCACAAAAAGCGTAACTTCGACCTCAGCGAGCAGGACGCTCGGGACTAATGCTAAACTAAAGGGCGAGATCCTGGCTGCTTGGGGGTGAATGCCAAACGTGGCGGGCCCGACGGGTGCAATAAGGACTTATTCCAACCACCTACCAGCACGGGTCCCAGATTTTCGACCTGATCCATCTGGTGAAAAAGTGGCTACAGCCAGAGGAGTCCTACGCCTGCCGCAGATGGTAGAGAAGGTCGTTTTGGACAAGTTCATCCGCTGTCTTCCCTCAGAGATCCAGTGCTGGGTCGGACAAGGTGACCCCAAGGATGCGGAGCCCCTCGTAAACCTCGTGGAGAGGTACAAAAGCTACGGAGGACTTGTTACAGGCTGTATCCCCTTTGGACACCCCAAACCCGGGAACAAGAAAATCGTGGGAAGTATCCGGTAAGACTGTCCCATATATAAGGGGAGGAAGAAGGGGTCCCAAAGGGGGGTTTGGCTCAGAGGGGACTCTCTGGAGGAAAGGAAAAGGTCCCGCGTGATGGTCCGGGCTAGAGCAGGTTCAGAGAGACCGGGGCCGCATCCTGTGTTGGCGGTTGTCATGGGCTGGCTAGGGTTGCAAACTGTCCCCTTACCACCGAGCCCATGGAGTGTGACTCAGCTCGGAGGAGGTCATTGTTTGCAGGGGCACCCCCGTATGTGTTCCGCAGAGACTGCGTCAGAGACTGATCAGCACCTGTGTAAACATTAAGGTCAAGGGCTACCCGGTAACGGCACCCCATGGACTCAGGGAGCCTGGTCACACTGGTGCACGCCAGCTTGGTTGACCCCACGCCCCCTCACTGGACATGTGATAGGGGTTCTATGCATTCACGGGGACACAAGGGATACATACCATGGTAGTAAAGTTGGAGACTCCTTGTGGACTTGCCTCCCATGAAGTGGGAGTGGTGAGATTCCCTGATGCCCCACAGTGTCCTGGGGGAGAGACTTCCCCCCAAATTTGGGACTTATGGCAGACCGGGTAGCGTCTAAGGTTAATAATAATGTTGATGTGTCTACAACTTACCCAGAATCATTTGACCCCGATGCTTCAGCTCGGGTTTAGTAGGGGTGACCACAGAGATTGGTGACAGCTCTCCCTAGAAGTGCTTGCAGGTGATATGGAGGGGCCAGGAAGAGGAGGCTGCTATGCCCGACTGGAGGTCTCCCGGGGATAATTTTGGAACCGCGCAGCTTAGAGATCCCCCCTTAGTGAGGGCCAGGGAAAAATGTTAAGGTGGTGAATGGGGTAGCCCCAATACCCAGGGGGGTTTATACAGAGTTCCCACACATGGCAGTTAACCAAGAGCTATATCAGGTTGACAAAGTGCGGGGGGAGGTTGTTGAACAGCTGTTGGTACCCCAGCCTTATCGCCGAATGGTCTTAGACCTTGCCAACAAGCACGTGCTAGGGGGGCACTTAGGAACCGAAAAAACTAGGAGCGCATCCTCCACAACGTTTTTTTGGCCAGGAGCCCATGTTGAGGTTAAACGGTTTCTGTGAGTCCTGCCCAGAGTGTCAGTTAACAGCTCCGATGCCGCATTATCGAAGTCCTCTCGTTCCGTTTTCCCATCATGAGGTCCCATTTGACAGGGTGGCAATGGATCTGGTCGGGCCCCTAGTAAAGTCCACCAGGGGTCATCAATATATATTGGTGGTGTTAGATTACGCCACACGTTACCCAGAGGCGGTTCCTTTGCGAAATACCTCGTCCAAAGGTATTGCAAAGGAACTATTTCAGATGTTTTCCCGCACCGGTATACCAAAGGAAATTGACATAAAGGAACACCCTTTATGTCAAAGGTCATGAAAGAGTTATGTAAACTGTTCCGTATCAAGCACTTGCGTTTCATCTGTATACCACCCACAGACAGATGGACTTGTTGGAGGTTCAACAAGACACTAAAAATATGCTTAAGAGGGTGGTCAGTAAGGATGGGAAGGACTGGGACTGTCTGCTACACATATTTAATGTTTTCTGTGCGTGAAGTCCCACAGTCGTCAACGGGATTCTCTCCATTTGAGTGGTCTATGGTAGACGTCCACGGGGCCTCCTGGATATAAAACGAGGAGACTTGGGGGCAGGAGTCCACCTCTTACAGAAGTGTTTATTGAGCACAAACTCCCCAATGCAAAGGGCCGAATTGCTTGCGGCCATGCCCATTTGTGAGGGAACATCTACAGCAGGGCACAAGAAGCCCCAAAACAGGGTCTATACCAGGTCCGCCAAAGTGAGTAACTACACCGCGGGGGATCGGTTATTCGTGCTGGGGCCCACGCTATAATTTAGGTTCCTTGAAAAGTGGCTGGGGCCTTATGAAATAATTGAAAAGGTTGGGGAGGTAAATTATAAAGTGTCCCAGGCCGGTAGACGTAAACCCGACGCTATAAACCAAGTAAATTAATTAAGCCCATGGAGACAGAGAGAAACCTGGTGGCAGTTAGCACCCCCTGTTAGTGTCATTCCGGGGTCGCTGTGTGTCAGAATCCCTGTTCCAAGTCCCAAAAACAAGGGGCCCGGGAGTTTGTACAGAGCAATTCAGATGTATTTTCGAGGCTGCCAGGGCATACTAATGTCATCAAACATGACATTGTAACAGAGCCAGGGGGAAAAGTTCATTTGAATCCGTTAAAGGGTCCCTGAAGCTCGCAGACGAGCTATATCCGAGGAAGACCCCGAAAATGTTGGACCTCGGTGTGATTGAGGAGTCCAGAAGTGAGTGGTCCAGCCCAATTGTGCTTTTAAACCAAAACCCGATGGCACAACGCTTCTGCAATGACTTCCAGGAAGCTCAACGAAGTGTCAAAATTTGACGCCTACCCAATGCCTAGGGTAGATGAGTTTAATTGAAAGGCTAGGTCATGCCAGATACTTTTCACCCTAACCTAACTAAGGGCTACTGGCAGGTTCCCCTTACTGATAGAGCTAAAGAGAAGACAGCCTTTTGCCCCCCACCGGACCGGCCTGTACCAGTATAACTGCTTTACCGTTTGGTTTGCATGGGGCTCCGGCAACCTTCCAACGGTTGATGGAAATTTGTCCTCAAGCCCCATCGTCGGTATGCGTCCGCGTATTTAGATGACATCATTATATTTAGTGAGGACTGGGACAGCCACCCACCCAAGGTGCAGGCCGTGCTTTAATTCCCTGAGAACAGCGGGACTAACAGCAAATATCCAAAGAAGTGCGCCCAAGGTTTGGAAGAAGCCCGCTACTGGGGTAAGTGAAACGGAAGGGGTATCATAAAACCCCAAATCAATATAAGTGCAAGCTATTCAGGAATGGCCACACCCAAAAACACAAAGGCAGGTGAGGGCTTTTCTAAGTATTGTGGGCTACTACCGGAGATTTATCCAGAACTTCGCTAGTATACGGATCTGACACGGCACAGTAAGTCCATTATGGTCACTTGGAACTCCGAGGCAGAGAGGGCGTTCCAAGTGTTAAAGCTGGCTCTCTGTGACACACCATAATGGTAACTCTAACTTTAAAAAGGAGTTCATCGTGCAGGACGGATGCGTCCCGATGTGGAACTGGGTGCAGTGCTTTCCAGGAGATAGATGAAGAGGAGCAACACCCTGTCCCCCTACTAAGTCGGAAGCTCACCCCTGCTGAGAAAAAACTATAGCATTGTAGAGCAGAGTGCTTGGCCATTAAGTGGGCCCTCGAGTCCCTTAAATATTATTTGTTGGGGGCCGACAACTTCCGGTTAATTTACAGACATTCTCCATTAACTTGGATGTGAGGCGAAGGAGAGGAATGCTAAGAGTCACAAGGTTTGGGTTTCCCAACCTTGCAAAACTTTCAAGTTCACAGTGGAGCACAGAGCAGGGGAGGCAAAAGGTAACGCTGACGCTCTTTCCCGAACACACTGTATGGTGGCCAATTTTGTCCGACCCCACAGGCTCGAACAGAGGGGAGGGTATGTGAGAAGGGGGACAGGTAGAGTTGTCGAGGGAAGGTATTTTCCCCTAGGGTACTGTCGTATGTGCTCTAGGAAGTATATGGAGCAACGTGCGTTTACCGAGGGCCGGGCTCGGTGAAGGAAGGCCGACCAATTTTAGGTGTCAGTAACACTATGTTACTGACACAGTGGTTAGTATAACGGTTCCAGTCCTTTAGTCTGGGTCGGCTTTTCCTGGAGTGGTCCCAAAAAGCAGGGTGGGTGGCCACTCCCACACACCAGGTGAGGGCTGGTATTAGGCCTATAAAGCCTGGGCTGCAGGCTTATGTTTGTCTTTTTTTGTGGACCACTGCTGCTCAAGTGGAAACCATGCTGGATCTACTACCTGTGGGAACGACAGAAAGGAATCCTCTGTTTAGGTAGAGCTCAGCCGAGCAAGCTTTTTTTTGTTTGTATTTTTTGGCCTGAAGCTAAAGGACTTGTGTTTTGTTTAACCTGACAAATAAACCCAGGCAGCGCCTGGACCTAAACTTTTACATCGCTGTCATTTGTCTGGGTCTGTTGAAAGCCCCTGCTGCTACCATTTGTGACCCCTAATCCTCCAACAATCATACATGCCAACTCCTCCCTTTTTTGGCGGGGGGGTCCGCTATTTGGGTCCCCTCCCCCCTTCCCGGGGGGAGTTTGGCATTCCTCCCGCCGGCGCAGGCGGCGGGGGCTCTTTAAATGGCCGCGGGGGCCGGAGTAGATTAGTTGCGCTACTCTGGCGCCGCCGGGCCGCTCCTACAGGCGGGTGATGGGCGGCCGCTAGCCCGCTTTCACCCGCCCGGGTCTCGCTGTGCAGGGAGGAGCAGGAGGGATCCGTTTCCCTCCCCCTGTATGTACGGCGCCGGTGTGTGCGCCGCACATACAGGTCAGCGGGGGAGGGGGAAGTGACGCGTGGCTGCAGGGGAGTGACGCGAGGCTGCTCTCACTTCCCCCTGCGCCACTGAGGAGATAGTTCGGGAGCTGGCAGCGCTTTCAGGAGCCTGTGAGGTAAGTGGATTTTATTATTTTATTTTTAAATTTGCTATGGGGGGGGCTCTGCCTGGCAACAATGGGGGCACTACCAGGCAAAAAGAGGGGGCATCTACCTGGCAACAAGGGGACATCTACCTGGCAACACTGGGCGCACTACCTGGCCACAATGGGGGCCCCTACCTGGCAACACTGGGGTCATGTACCTGGCAACAGAGGGGGCATCGACCTGGCAACAGAAGGGGCATCTACCTGGCAACAGAGGGGACATCTACCTGGCAACAGGGGACATCTACTGGGAACAATGGGGCACTACCTGGCAACAATGGGGGCTCTTCCTGGCAACAGAGGGGGCCACTACCTGGCAACAGAGGGGACATCTACCCGGGAACAAAGGGGCATCTACCTGCAACAGAGGGGACATCTACCTGGCAACAGAGGGGACATCTCTGGCAACAAGGGGGCACTACCCGGCAACAGAGGGGGCTCTTCCTGCAACAATGGGGGCATCTACCTGGCAACCGAGGGGGACTACCTGGCAACAGAGGGGAAAAAAACTACCTGGCAAACAGAGGGGGCACTACCTGGCAACAGAGGGGGCACGACATGGCAACAGAGGGAGCACTAAACCCGGCAACAGAGCGGACATCACCTGGCAACAGAGGGGGCACACCTGGCAACAGAGGGGGCATCTACCTGGCAAAAAATGGGGGCACAAACTGGAAACAATGGGGGAACTACCTGGCAACAGAGGGACATCTACCCGGCAACAATGGGGGCACTACCTGGCAACAATGGGGGCACTACCTGGCAACAGAGGGGACATCTACCTGGCAACAGAGGGGGCACTACCTGGCAACAGAAGGGTCATCTACCGGGCAACAGAGGGGGCACTACCTGGCAACAATGGGGGCACTACCTGGCAACAGATGGGGCACTACCTGGCCACAGAGGGGGCCCTACCTGGCCACAATGGGGGCACTAGCTGGCCACAGAGGGGGGACTAGCTGGCAACAGAGGGGGACTAGCTGGCAACAGAGGGGGCCCTAGCTGGCAAACAATGGGGGCACTACCTGGCAAACAATGGGGGCACTACCTGGCAACAGAGGGGGGCATCTACCTGGCAACAGAGGGGGCACTACCTGGCAACAATGGGGCACTACCTGGCAAACAAAGGGGTGGCACTACTGGCAAACAAAGGGGGCACTACCTGGGCAAACAATTGGGGCACCTACCGGGAAACAATGGGGGCACATACCTGGCTAAAAGAGGGGGCCATCTTTCTTGGCTACAAGAGGGCATCTACCTGCCTGTAAGGGGCACTACCTGCTTATGGGGGTTTTCTACCTGGCTATAAGGGCATCTACCTGGCTTTCTTCCAAAGCCGTTATGCAGTTAGGTGGAGTGGGTGCATAATGTAATCTCTGGGGGACGGTGTGTAATGTAATCTCTGGGGTATAGTGTAATGTAATATTTGTAGTAAAGTGAGTAATGTAATTCATTTCTAGGGTTTAGTGTGTAATATAATACATTTTTGGGGTACAGTGAATTATATTATTTCTTGAGTAAAATGTGCATTTCATTTCTAAGGTGCAGTTAGTAATGTAATTTCTGTGGCTCGCATTTGTAAGATAATTCAGTTCTGGGTTGCAGTGAGTGATGCCATTTTTGGTATATGGTATACAATAAAATAAATTTTTGGGTACAGTATGTGACATAAGTGATTGCTAGGGGTACAGTGATATGGGGTTCTTTTATTTTCCTCATTCTGTTGTGTGTATTACAGATTTAATGCAGTAGTGATGGGAATGAGGAGGGGGGGAGGTTAAGCGAAATTTGCTTCATTGTGCAAATTTTTTTATTTCCATGTAGAGGGGGAAATATTGTATGTGGGCTGGTTCGGTTTCATTACCAGGGCTGCTCTTTAGTCCCAGTCCGGCCCTGAACTTCAGTAATTATCAAACTGTAGACTTAAGTTGACAACAGTGACAACAAAAACTTACAATCAGTGACGTCAAAATAGCATAGATGTGTATAATGCAATATACTGTATATTAGAATCACCATAGAATGTTGCAGCGCCTATAACAGGTTAAATATGCAGTCTGACGTTCACTTCTATTAAATTTCTACTTAACTATGACAGTTTTAACCATGTGGGGAATCGTAAAACTTATTATCACGAGAGCCACTCATAACCTTACGGATTGCACCAAAAGTGTTTGGCATACGGGCTCCCCCTTGCCCCGCCTGGGCAGCTCACAGCACTCCCTCAGACCTCCTAGATGGGTTAGAGGGGGCCGCTTTGCTGCAGGGAGAGGAGGAAAGGGAGGGAAAGGAAAGAAAGGGAAAGGAAGGGAAAGAAGGGGAGGGTAAATTGTCCCCCCACTTTTTGAACCAAAGTTACGCCTATGACTATGTATGTTGTATTAATTAAACAGAAAGAGCAGAGCTTTAATGGAGAATCACAGTGTAGCTGCTTTTTATTCCTGGAAGAAAGAAAAATAGATCTTGAGTCAGAATTGTGCATATCATCGGACCTGTCATTTAGAGGTGTTGACTCATAATATACATTCTTATAAGATTTGTGCTACTCAGCATTATGGTAATATGGAAGGCATGACGTGTGGAGCGATCAATCACTGATTACTTTATTTTCTTTGATATTAGGGTCACCCTTGAGACTTCTGTGTTACAGTTTCCCCAGAATGACACAGACATTACAAATTAGCAGATTTATTGGAAACATAAAGCTGAGAGAACCACAAAAAGGGACATTATTTAATCAAAAACACAACAAAGCCATACTTACAGCTCAATGGCTGGACTAAAAACTGAAGCCAGTAGGAGGCAACACAGGCCCCCGTGCTACTTGGGAAAGATAAACAGGTGCAGGTAATTGATACCTGTTCACCCCAGTATGCAGAAAAGCCACAGTATAATAAATTGGGAGATTTCACAAATGCAAAAACACCGATAAAATAACCACTCACACACCTTCCATGCATGAGGAGGGTGGTTGCTGGTATTATAATTTCATATAGATAAGGCGATACAAAAGGGTGCGATTCCACAACAAAATACTGACACCCTCTGCTCCCCAGTACTTTTGGACTATAGAAAATACATACTGGAAAAATATGAAATATGAAGTATTAGTTGATACAGTGGCCACTATATATTCACAAGCTCGCAAACCTTGTCAAAGTTCCTCACGTCTTGCAAGTCCCTACACTAACAATTAGTGTAACAATTTGCTAGTGTAGAAACTTGCAAGATGTGAGGAACCCGGACGATGTTGGCGCGCTTGTGAATATATAGTGGCCACTGTATCAACTAATACCTGATATTTGATATTTTTCCAGTATGGTTTTTTTAGCCCTTCTCTACAGTACAGTGTGGTACTATATGTCCTGTACTGCTCTTACATATATTAGTGAGAAGCATGCAGTAATTGGTGGTCTACTATCACCTCTCTACAGTACAGTGCAGTTCTACATGTCCTGTACTGCTCTTTACATATGCCAGGATGAGCGGCTCCTTAGGACACCAAGTGAGGGCCCGATTTTTTTTTCTGGTATATTGTGTATAAAGCTCATGACCCAAATAATCTCCTGTCCTCAACATAGAAAGTGATTTCCAGCTCCCAGCAGCCCTTTCTCTAACATGTAAACATTTGATTTATCTGTATTAGTTATCTGCTGATTTGTGCATTATGGTGGGTACACATTTTGGGGCGTTAGAGCCAATTACCAGTTTTCCATAGATTTATGTTTTCAACATACGATGGTCATCCCTGAACCAATTAATATTGTATCTTGAGGGACTGCTGTATATGTTGATGAAGTTCAAAAGACTAAATATGATCTGTCTGCTGATTAAAATATATTGAGGGAGATATGTATCTCATTGGGGTGAATGAGCACTGTGTCAGTTTGTGAGAATTTAATTCACCTTTTCCACCTCAGGGGGTATTTTGCATAGAAACAGACTTATGGAAAAAAGCTGAAAAGCTCGTCAGCACCCTCTATTGGATGTAATAATCCTCAATTTACATGTGACTCACAAGAGTCTTGCCTTTGTAAAAAGGGAATTGAGGCCAAAGCCAGTGAAGTTCATCCACAGGGACAAGCTGTTTCGGGGGTGTTTGTCCTCTTCAGTGCCGAGTTCAGAAATTACTGGTTGGTGAGTGAGAGGCGGTTGTGCCTTTAGAAGGGGTAAGTATCTACTCTGCACTTGGAGAGGGACAAAATTACACCCAAAACAAGCTGTCTGTAGGAATGAAACTTTCACTGGGCTTGGCTTTCAACATTCCCTTTTACATTGCAAGACTCTTGTGAGTCACATATAAATTGAAGATTACTACATCCAATATAGGGCACTGGTGCCATCTTCTGCTCTTTCCCATAAGCTTTTGTTTATACACAATATATTGTTGAAGTCCAAAAGACTGAAATTAATGAGTATGGCTATGTTCCAATGGGTATTTGGAAGGAGTGTTACTTCAGAGCGTATGTGCATCAATGTTTGCGCTGCTAATATGCTTCAAACAACGTTTACGAACAGCAGTCATTGTGTCTGGTGTAAAATCATCGTCTTTGTTCAGACGACAATGATACTACACTCGTATTTTTTGCTACGTTCTGAGAAATAGGAGAGTATTACAAAGCAGGAATCTGCCTTGGGCCATTGCACACTGAAAGTACACACTTACAAGGGCGTACTTTCAACTGCGCTAAAACATATAAACTTTTATATGGCGCGCCAAAAAGTGGGCACGCAGGTACATTACATCATGTGAAACTTTTCATCCTAATCTCTATCATCCTGATCATATTTATGGTTATTTTTAGCTTTCACGGTATAAACGTGATCAAATTGGATAACAATTTAGTCACCACTGAGCCTCTCACGCATGTTGGGAACCCATATAGAGCATTAAAGGCATGTAACACGGCTTATTCTGCGGTCCAGATTTTAGTTCCGGTATTTCGCCGCTGTTACTGCGCAAATATGGCTGAATGTAAATCCGTTCTAGTCATTACGTTTTAATCCCCCAGTTCTCATAGAGAACTATGGATTCCACTCCTCTCTCCGCTCGCGAATACGGCGAGCCAGGGGGGGAGTAGTAAGGAAAGTGGACATGGAAAATTCAATTATCCCGGCGTTATTACGCTGGAATTCAATGAATGTCTATGGGGCCGGCGAACTGCCGCCCTCGCCCGTGGAGCACACGGCGTAATTGCGGGAGAAATCCGTTCCGCAATTATGCCGTGAATAAGTCGTGTGAACATACCCTAAGGGTCTGTATTGGCTGGACCGGAGTTTTTCCCTTGGTATTTTATCTAACTGGGGCATCCTATCATAGTGTTATCAAGCAGTAAAACATTATCTCCCATGAGGGGGAAACTCATCGGGAGTGTGCTTTTAGTACACAAAAGATATACTTTTTTATGCCGTGTTGGTCATAGGGTTAGTTTAGGCTGTAACAGGGGCAGTGTAGTTGGTGGGGCCGCCCCTTTAGGGGCGATTACGCTGCAAACTTGTTTATACAGCTAAATATCGTCCTCAATAGGGAAAGGTTCGGTATTTACTATTTATCTTTGGTGATCTTTCTTCAGCTACGGAGTATACCGTCATCTGAGAACATCATATAGAACCCTGGAGAAAATATATTCATGGAACCATGAGTCCATCTATTTTTGACTGTTATTTAGTGGATTAAATTGATGTGTATAATGTTCTCTGTGATTGCTATTAAGTGGTATTTAGATAATTTGTGATTTTATTAGTAATTATTAAAAGTTATATTTTAAACTACCTATTATCACTACTGTTATTTTTAGCTTTTGCAATTCTATTGCCATCAGTGCCCAGGCTTATATACCTGTGAGGTGATAAATACAATTAAAGGTTTTTTTTTTTGACACATATCAGATATGTTTTGCAACACAAGTGGTGTGTGGACCTCCAAAGAGCTACTAGACACAAGGATCAAAACAGGATAATTTTTTATTTTTATATAAAAAACACTTACATTTTGTTGGCTTTCAACCCCCCACATGAAATATAGGTTGTCTGTGAAATGGCACCAACATAAATAATGCTCTGTGAAAAATTTCTCCTTTCTCCACCAGCCAAATCCAATATAGTAGTAAAACAGAGCAATAATCCATGGAGTTTCAGTAGATAATTTAAATGAATTTGTTAAAGAATATTTAAATATATAAAATATGTCTATTTTCAAATTTGTGCGCCTTTCAAACCTTGCCTTATTGTCCTTAAAGAGAAAAAATCCCTTTAATATTCAGACCATGTGTTAATTGATGAAGCCTGGAAGTTACCATGTTTTTGTTGATGTGAGCACATCTCTAGCAATTCCATTGTGGCCAAATGACATTTAAGAAGGATATTCAGTAGGTCTGACATAACATACTTCAGTGCTTTTGTTGTGTAGTAAAACTAACGTGCTTCTATTACTGTGAAATGACTCATTCCAAATGTTATTGCCAAGCAAGCCTCGGTTCTTTATGAAAGCATGGCTCCAGTACTCTGCGGTTATAAGTAGTTTATTGATGCTGTAGTTTACAAACCACATTGGGGGGGTAAAATGTTTGCCATATTGTAAGGGCACAAAAAAGTTAAATGTGCAAGTATACTTTATTACCTAACAATCACAAAATTATTGATGTTAAATTGAAAACTTATGTGATACACGAGTTTTATCCATTTTTGTATTTATGCCATATAGAATTGGAAGTTTCTATAACATAGTTATTGGTTACAACTGGTCCAGCATTGTTAAAAGGGTTGTCCACTTTGTATTGTTTTTATTTATTATGTATATAATACGAAAAAATATATTTTTTTTTTATCTACTTGTAATAAAAATTCTGCTCCTGTACCTTTAATGCTAGTGCAGTAGGTCACTTTGTAGAAAAAAATTCACATTCCTGTCTATAGTAATGGCTCTCATGGTTATAAACTGTCAATGGGACTAAACTCAGGTCATTTATGTAACCTAATGGTATTCCAGGATATTATTACTAAGTATGTATACAGTAGTATTTGAAGAGCAGAACTTCTTCCAGGTACACTGGGTCCCTTAAAGGGGTTGTCTCAACTACAATTGATGAGTCCTGTTTTTCTTGTTTCACTTTGAATTTCAGGGGGCAGTGTTACTGGCTATCTACTAGGCTGCATAGAGCCCAGGTCTGTAGACTATAGCAAACCTGCTGTAGCAGCTATAGGAGTGATCAAACAGGGTTATGTAGCTATAGGCGAACCTGAGCAAAGCTGTTGCAGCCCATTATATATCAAAGTGGGGTATCTAGGATAGGTTAGGACATGTTAATAGGACACATATTGTCAAAGGACTGTTTTTTTTGCAAGATCTTTCAACATTAAAACGCAATCCCTTGTAGTAAAGGACAAACCCTTTTTTTTTTTTTTTCTTAAAGTTTACAGTGGCCTCAGGCCAAACATATTATCCACCATACATGATTCTTTCCCGGGACATTGTATTTTGAACAAACCACAATCCTCCATGCAAATGGTCACTGGACATACTGACTGCGGCTCATCATGTGATTTACTGGAAAGATAAACCAATTATCATGACATCCTTTATTTGTAATACCTCTGTATTAGTGAGAGTGCATGCAGTGATTGGCAGTCTAGTAGCGGCCTCTCTACTGTACTTGTGCGCGGTATACAATGTTCAGTTTATGCTCTTTACATGTACCAGGATGAGTGACCCTCCTTAGGGCAACAGGTGGTGAGGGCCAGCACAGATTGTATTGTGCAAAAAAGTAAGTTTGGAAAGTAGTCCTTAGGTAGTTGCCATTGCCCTAATTTGGTTCATGCTTGGGCTTGCAAGGTCTTTTACACCCCTTTTATATATGTGTCAAGTTCATTTAAGACAAATTTTTCCGTACACCGGAAAATTTGTCGTACACTGTGACTAATTTTTTCTTAGCCTTGCCACTTTGAAAAAATATGAATAACAATGCATGAACTGCAACACTTTATGGCATGAGAGCTACAGAAATGTGTTGTATCCTACGAATTGGCATAGATAAACCCCCATATCAGTTGGCTAAGAAACGTGTTTGGGTCTGTAGGTGGGACTCATTCTTTTTTCGGTGTGAATGCTTTAGGAATATGTCAGATATGGCACACTTGATTATTTCTGTTGTAACCTATAACATAAAACTGGCGCAGTAACTTTCATACATCTAGGCCAGTATGTTTAAAGTACATGACCAAAAGATGCCTCTGTCCTTAAAGTAGAGAGTCATTTCCAGCTTTCTGGATTATAGGGGAGGTGTTGGAAATAAGTATTAGAGCACATCAACCATTTTCTAAGTAAAATCTATTCAAAAAGGTTGCTATTGACATAAAAATTCGCACCAAGGGAGTCATTTAAAATACTCAAAAAAAAAAATTCCACATAGGCCAAAGCCAATCAAAACCATTGCTGTCCATAAAATTAAAAACTATGAGTAATTAATGTAGAAAATGGACCAACAGGGAAAAAAGTATTGAATGCATGACAAAAGGGAATTGCTAAAAGCCATGACACCAGCTGAAATCTATCAGTAATCCGGCTACTTAGTAAAAAATAATATTAGTTGCTTCCACATGACCATAAAAAAGATGCCTCATTACTAAGGTGCCACACAAAAAACAATTCACGATAAGTTAAACCAGTGAGCTGTCTCAAGGGAACCTTTTGCCTGTAGCCGCATTCAGTAATTTTGGGGCCCCATTCAGCTGTGGGGAGCGGTCTGGCTCCCCCCACACCCCAGCAGACCCATATGTAGGTTACAACGCGGAGGCCCCCGTGGCGGTGGGGTAGCTATTAGAGCTAGGCAATCACCCGGGGGGGTAGTAAATGTAGAAGAGTAGCTAGGGTAGCTTCCGGGCCCTGGGCAGTTACCAGGCGTAGCCTTTAGGGTTCACATTGTGTAGGGTACTATGGGGGGGACCCCCTGTATAGCTTAGGACCACCCCTGGGGTTTGTAGGTGGAAATAGGGCCCTCTGTAGGATTAGGGCCCCTCACCTCCCCTCCCCCTTCCTTGTAGGGCTGAGAAATAGGGTCCCCCCCCCCCCCGGTAGATTAGGGCCTTCCATTGTAGGGCGATATAGTTACCTCCTGTAGATTGGGGCTTCCCTGGTAGGCCCAAGAATTAGTACCCCCCTGTAGATTATGGCCCCTTGTAGGCAGGAGAATAGTCCCCCCGTAAGATAAAGGCCCCCCTGTATTGCAAAATTGTCCCCCCTGTGGCAGAATAGTCCCCCCCAGAGTCTTTTGGGGATCCCTGGAATGGCATAGGTCCCCCCCCCCCCAGTTCATTGAGCCCCCTGTAGGTCTAGTTACCCCCCCCCAGTTTAGGCCCCCTGTTTAGACATAGTTTCCCCCCCCCTTCCAGTACTAGGGCCCCGATACAGCCATGGGGGGTGGGGGAAAGAGGAAGCCCCTCACCTCACACGCCACCAAGGAGGGGCCCCCCAATCACAAAAATGCAGCAAGGAAGGAGGGGGGGGAGGGGGCCCACCACAGTATTGGCACGGGTAGTTGGGACTAGGTTGGAAAAGGAGGGCCCCCACAGTTAAGGGGTGGCAAAAGGGAGGCCCCCACAATCATAGGTATGGTTGCCGTGCCGCACCACGAGCTTTGAGGAGGAGGGTCCCGGATCACGGCACACGCTACCACCTAGACATCTTCTACTTACATGCTTGCGTTCGGAAGACGGGGCCCCTCCTCCTCTGTCTCCGACTCTCTCTGCGCCGCCGCGGTGTTACTGTGCCCCCCCCAGCGGACGGCGGATTCGCGGGAAAATTTTTGAAATTCGTGAGGCTCCGCCTCCGAGGGGCGGGGGCCTCACAGGAGTCAAAATTTATTCCGCATCCCCCACAAAAGGGGGGGACGGGCCCCGGCCCCCGGTTTTCAGCCCCAGGGGGATGTAAGTACAAGAATCCCGGAGCGCAAATGGTTTCCGGGACCCGGGGCCTCCGCCCCGCACCGGATTTCCCCCCCCTTTGGGGCGGCCCTACCCCCGGGTTGATTTAGCTGAAAGGGGCCGGTAGCGGAGGGGCCCCAAAACGGGCCCTGGGGGGCGAGCGGGGGGCCCCTCCCGGCGCCCCTGGGCCCCCAGCGCCGACGTCAAACCCGGGCCCCCCCCGGGGGCCCCCTTTGAGCGGCCCTGACCTTTGCCCACCTTAAATTTTTGCAAAAAAATTACTGATGGCAAAAGGGTGCAGAAAAATTTTTTAAACCCTTTTTGAAAGGGTTCAAGAAATATTTTTGGAGCCATAATTTCCAAAAATGGAAAAAAAAAATTTATTTTTACCATAAACCGCCCCAACCGGTGCTCCCCTCAAAAAAACATCAGGGAAAAATAACCCCCCAAAAAAAAATACCAACCCGTGGAGTTGGTGGTTTGGAAAAAAACATGGGTGGGGCAGTTTTTTCCCGTATTATGGCAAATGGCAAAAAAATTTATAAATTGAAGGAAAAAGGAAAAAGGAAGTGGACAAATGTACAGAATATTTTTGATTAAAAAAACCCAAAACTAACAAAGGGTGATGAAGATGAAAAAGTGGGACATTTTTAGCAAAAAACCCAAAGGGGTCCCAAAACACCGGGGCCCAAAGGGAAAAATCTCCCCTTTTTTTTTAAGAGGAGAAAATAAAAACTGCAAAAAAAACGGCCCAACCAAACACCTGACCCGAACCAATAAAAAAAACTATGGAAGGAAAATAAAGCTCAGAGTTCAAAAAGAAGGAGCCTAAAAAGGGGTTTTTCTGGATCCCGGAAAAGGGTTTTGGATGGAAAAATTGTCCCCAAAAACCCCCCTTAAAACAAAAAATTTTTCCCCTAGTTTTCTCCCTACCCGGAAATTTCCTTGAAAAAACCCCTTAAACACCAACAAAAAGGGGAAACCTTTTATGAACGGGGGCTGGGGCCAGTTTTTCCCCCGGGATTTAAAAAACTGTTTGTAGGGCCCGTTCTAATTTTGAAAGTTATGAATTTTTCGTATTCCTAACCCTTTTTCGCGAAAAAGCCCCGCAAAGACACTTTTTTAAAGCGCCCCCAAAAATTTTTGGGGTGTTTTTGGGGCGTCAAAAACCACATTTATAAATTAGAAAAACATTTTTTGATTTTTTGATGCCCAAAATTTGGTGGGAGAACAATTTTTGAACAGCCCGACCATTTTTAAAAAGGGGGGCCTGAGCCAGACTTGGGCGTATTTGGGCCAACAAATGGGGCCCCGTAATTTTATTTAACTGCAGAAAAACAGGTTTAATTTAAAACCCGGGCCCCATTTTTGGCCCCTGCCTTTTAAAAACTTTTTTAGAAAACCCGGGCCTGTCCCGCACCAACTTCAAACAGGCGGGCCCAAAAAAATTTTGTGGCCCGTATTAAAATTTCATTTTCTGGTTTTCAAGGTTTAATTTCTTTTTTCCCCGTGTAAAATTTTTCTTTAAATTTTTTCCCTAACTTAATTTAATGGACATCTATGGTTTTTAATTTTTTTTGGCCTTTTGGGGGGATTACATTTGGGGTTTTTTAATTTATAAACAAAGGAAAATTTCATGTCAATTGATTTTTTAGAAATTGATTTTTCTGAAAAAATTTGGGGATGTGCTCAAAAATTATTTACCCAACCTGTATTTTTAAATTTACTTTCTTAACTTTTTTTTTTAATATTTATTTTACTTTTTGTTTGGTGGACCCTCTTAGGCTGGGAAACCATTTTCCAGTTTTTTAATAAAAAGTTTTGGTTTTCCCAAAATTTTCCCAAAGGCGGGCCTGGGACCAAAATAAATTTCCCTGTTTTTTTCTCCCCTCTATTAAATACAGCCCGCAAACTTTTATTTTGTTTTGCCCCCGTGTCTGTGGGGGGAAGCCACTTTACATTCTTTTTTTTTTACCTCATCCTCTGTTTTTTGCTTTTAATTTTTAAAAAAGTTAACTTTATTATTATTATTAATTTTTTATTTTTTTTTTTTTGAGCGGCCCCTTTGGGTTTCCCCGGAAATTGTAAAAAAATTTCATGTTTCATTTCCTGCAAAAAGGTCAAAACAAAATACAAAGGTTGGGCAAAAATTTTAAAAATAACAAACCGGTTTCAAAAAGGAAAAAGGGGGTTTCCCCGCCCGGGGAGGGGCTTACACTCTAAAAAAAAGGGAAAGGGGGAAAAAAACAGGAGGGGGAGGGGAAGACCCCCGGTTGTTTGGGGGTGTAGTGGGAAACAGGGTTAAATTTTTGGTTATTAAGGCAAAAACCTGAAGAGTTTTGGTTTTTTAGGGTTTTCTTTTTTAAAGGGGGGGTGAGGTGGGGGAAAAGTCCTGGGTTTTGGGGCAGTGAGTTTCCCGGTGTGGGGGGGGAAACAGAGGAAAAAATCCTTTGGGGACGGTTTAAAAGTTAGGAGTTTTATAAGAGGAGGGGCAGGGGGAAAGGGGTCCTGTGAGGAGCGGAGAAATTTTTCGGGGAGGGGAGGTATCCCGGAGGGTTTTTTGGGGAGATATGTATGTTAAAGGGATTAACATGGAAAATTAACTAGAGGGCAGCAGTTATCAAGTCAATCTACCCCAGTAAAGAAATTGGGGGTGGGGGAAAAACCATATTAATAATTTAAATTTTTCCACCAAACAATTCCCATTTCCCGTTTTTTTTCCATAGATGTTTTAGCTGCTAACTGGGAAATCCAGGGGTCACATTTACTGATCCAAGTTCAGGGCCCTACAATTAGTCCCCCTGGGGGGCCAATTTCTGGATCAGTAATTGGGCCCCTTTTTAAATTTTTTTTTTTTAGATGTGGTTTTTACTACACTGGGATAAAAAAAGGGTCCAGGGGGGCAGGGGAATTTTTTTTTTTCATGCATTTTTACAAAAAGATTTTTGATTTTCATTAAAAAATAAAAAATAACAATAATTTAAAAATTGACAAACCCTTTAAATTTTAAAATTAAAGTTTACGTTTCATTTGCATTTTTTTTGTAGAACAATCCCGTTTAAAAAAACACCACATAGGGGAGAAAATGAAGTTGGGGGAATTAAAAATTTTAAAAAAAGGTTTAAAAGTCAAAAAACCCGCCCCAAAACCTGGATTCACTTAAATATTGGATTTTTAAAAATGAAAAAAAACAAAAAACAAGTCAATTTTGAGGGGAAGTAAAATATCATTTTAAAGGGTTTTTCAAAGGGCTAAACATATTTCCCCCAAATGGGGGAATTTTGGCTTCCACCGGCCCTTTCACAAAAACAGTATAACAAAATGAAAAAATCCCATTGCACTGGGATCCCGTAGGGAAAAAATACAAGCCCCCAATTTCATTTGGGATTCAATTTTTAGCAAAAATTTTAGGGGGGGGTTTTTTTTTGTGTTTCAGGTTTTGGGCATTTAAAAACAATCTGTTTTTTAATATTAAAAAATACCCCCTTTATATGAGGGAGGAAGAGCCCGTTAGGGTTGTACTTTGTTTTGTAGGGGGGAAAAATTTAAATTTTTTTTGCTTTTGGTTGGGGTTTGATTGGGGAAAACCTTTTCCCGTAGAAAAAAGGCATCTGTCCAAACGGGAAATAAAAACCCTCTTTTATTTTAAAAGTTTTTTTCTAAATTGTTTTGCTTGTCCTGCTCTGTACCATGATAGATCCTTATGCCATGTATTTTCAAAGAAAAAATACTGTTTTTTTAGCCTTTCAACTTTTGGAGAATTTTTAAGAAAGGGGGGTTTTACCCCGGGGAAAAATTTTAATGGTGTTTTTCCAAATAGGATTTTTGCCCCTTTATTTTTCCTGCCGGGGCCTAGAAAAAAAAAGTTATTTAAAGGGCCAAATGCCCACATCAAAGGGGAGTACTGGCAGTTTTACTTATATGGAAAAAGATATTTTAAAATGATAATGGGTGGGGGGCCCCCAGATGATCTGGGTTCATTTTGGGGGGGGCCCGAAGGGTTTCTTTTTGGCAGGGCCCCGTTTATGACAACCTTTCACCAGTTGGGTTTAAACACCGGGTTTTTTTCTTTTCCTTTGGGTTTCCCCCCAAAAAATGCATGTTCAGCTCACTATAGTTAGGAGCCATTTACATGGGGGACAGAGGGAAAAAAATGGGTCCTTGGGTTACCCCGGCCGGTCAGATTTTCATGGCCGGGGGTTTTGGGAGGGGGGAAAAACCCCTCCCCCTTTTTGCAATTTGACCGTTCATGTTTTCCCCCCCGGAGAATTTAAAAATGTTCCAAATTTTTTTTCGGGGGGCCGTCGGGGGCATTCCCAAAAAAACCGTCCGGCCTAAAATCCATTTTATGGATTTTCCATAGAGGTCCGTGATAAAGTTTGACCAAAAACGTGCTGAAAAACCTGCCGTGTAAAGTACATTTAATTCTAGCAATCAGCGGGGGTCACATTGCTGGACCCCTGCAGACTGGACATTGATAGCGTCTAAAATATCATATAAATGTTTCTACGGAGACAACCCCCTTTCTTTTTTTTTGCCTTACACTACCTCTTAAACTTGACTATTGATCAGAAGATCCAATCAATAATCATGAACATATTACTTGTAGAACAATTGTATCAGTGAGGTGCATGCAGTGATTGGTGTTCTTGTATTGCCCCTCTACAGTACAGTGCGCTACTACGTATTCTGTACTGCTCTTTACATATGCCAGGATGAGAGGCTTCTTTGGCCCTTGGTGAGGGCCGTATTATCTCTTTTTCTGTTACATGGTGTATAAAGTACATGACCCAAAGAAGCTCCTGTTCTCAACATATAAAGTAATTTCCAGCTTTCAGCATCTCTTTCTGACCATTATATTTAAGCACTTGCTTTATCCATTTTAGTTATCTGTGTAATTTTCTTTAATCCTTATTTTAGATTATGTTAAGTGGAACCATAGAGCTATGGACTCAACACACAATGGTCGCCCCGGAACAAATTAAAGGGGTTTTGCCACGAAGTAAAATTGACGTGGGAAGCTTGCAAATGAAATAATAAACATTTTCACCATTCACTACTATTAAAAATTCTGCACTGTTTTTGTTTTAGCTGCTCCTTTAGTGATCCATTGTTTACAGCTCGTCGCCAGGGGATATGACCAGGGCTGAAAGATCCTCAGTCTTGGTCAGACATCACCTCTCCTCTCAGGCAGCTACTGAGTGTTCAAACCCCAGGTGCTGTCATTCTACTCCCGTCCTATGTACTCCTTAGTAAATAGTCAAACAGTGCAAATAAATAAAAAAGAAACCTCAATGAGGTATGCGCATTGTTAAAAATAAAACAGGTTTGGTTCCTGCAGGGATTTGAACCTAGGACCCTTGTGCCTGGAGGCAAAAACATTACCTCTCAGCTACTCCTAATGCTTTACATAAACATTCCTTGACTACAGAGAGGAAAGGCATGGTGATGTCATCCTGCAGGGTCACATGATATGCAATTCAAACAAATCACACACGCCTCCTTCTGAGCACCAGAGCTGAGAGCTGGATGCAAGAGGTATGAAATGAGATTGTGGCAAAACCCCTTTAATATTGTATGTGGAGGGACTACTGTATAAAGAAAACCTTTTACATTTATAAATATACTCTGTGTATCAGTTTCTTACAGTTTTCAAAATCTCTGCTTGCTGTCATTTAATAGGAACATTAGAAGACATAGCTCAGATACACACAATGTTATCTGTCATGCATCTGTTATCTGACGAGGAAGCATGACCCTTTGCACTGCATTCCTGGGGCAAATAACAAGATCCCAAAATTACCTAAATCTCCCAACCATTATACCCATTAAGGATAACACTGACATGAGGATTAGATAAATTTAACCACAGCAGCCATTTAATTATCAATATACAACATATAAAATAAACAACCGTAGCTCTGAAAAACCAAAAACACCCACGCTCCTTTCATCCACACCTGAAAAAATGTGGGGCTTAGATCCTTGAAAATCCTTGAAGATCCATGAAAAATGACCCTTTCCAAAAACATCCCAACAAAAGCACACTCTCTAAATGTACAGGCAACAAACAAAAAGCTGATTCAATGTCAGCCTTAGACATGAGTGCTGCCTATCCCAAACAACATACCCAACGAATGACCACATTAAAGAAATTATACACCACTGAGCTAATCTTGGGATCAATGTCATTGTTTTCCGACAAACCTTGGGGGAAAGAAAGGTAATAATCAGCCTAAATTTATTGAGCTATTTCTTTAGAACACCCCCAAAAGTGAGATTATTACATTGGCAAAAGGGAAAGAGGAAAAAGGGCCTGCTCTCCTACCCAGTGACACCTCCTTTGCTAGTTTGTCTGACACCACTGTATGGTGAAGAAAAGCCAACCAAAGTTTCTTAGAGGAAAAGGGGACCACATGGGCAGGGGATGGAATTCTAAAACCCTCCCCAAAACCCTTGTGTAAAAATTTCATCATCTTTTGGTCCTGAAACCTAGATACCACTCCATCTCATGCAACTTCACAGGAGGATGCCCTTTCATTAAAGGATAAATATAAGAAATCCAGCGTGCTCTTCCATAGATATAAAACGTCTCAAAATTTATTTAACAAAAGGTTAAAAGTTCAAGGCATCATAAGATGTACAAGAGGCCGACGCGTTTCAGGGCACATAGCCCCTTATTCATGGCGCGTCGGCCTCTCTTACATCTTATGATGCCTTGAACTTTTAACCTTTTGCTAAATACATTTTGAGAAGTTTTATATCTATGGAAGAGCACGCTGGATTTTCTTATATTTATCCTCTATGTTCACGAGAAGCTGCTTCCTTCTATGTCTGTGCGTGCCTGCATAGCAATCAAACCAGGTGAGCTGAATTTTTCTCTTTCTGTGTTCATTAAAGGATGCCCCTTTTACCCTCCCTTTAAAGAAACACTGGGTCGAACCATGAGAAGAAGCATTGCAGAGTGAGCACACATGCTTAAATTTGCAGCCTTCCTCCAATCTGCAATAGTTCTCATTAATTTGCCAGCAGACTCTTGCCATCTGCCCTGACTGCCCAGGATCACTTCCGATTCCAGATGACCCGCACTGGCCAGCCGAGCCAGCCCCACCATGAAAAGGTGGCGCCATCACCTGAAGCCACAAACCAATGTCCTTGTGAGCCCACCTAATCGATGGCCGAAACTGCTCATCATAGCGCAGCTGTGCCTAGCTGCCTTAAACCCATTGAGCCTCGCCAATTGCATCCATATAACAGAATAAAGTCGAGCAGTTTACTGGTGTCTTTCCCCTACTACACTCACTAAGGTTGCAAATGCCTGCAACCACTTGTTAAATGTTTGCAGAATAAGTCACCACCTCTATTTTTCTAACTCCTCCTTCATGCAATCATCTTTCTTCCCCTTATTAAAGTTGAACTTTTGCAAGAGAAGTAAGGAGAACATTTTCACGTATTCAGCTTGCCGAATCTTTTTCTTCACTTCCTTTTTTAGATGAGCCCCCAACAGCCATTTGAAACAAGCTTAGACTTTGCCTTTGGCTCTACCATACAACTGAATGCTATTACCCTGCTCCCTTTCTGTGTGCACTGACACCGTCACCCCATTCTCACACATCCATGATGCCAACACTGCCCCCAGACACTGCATCTACTCCCGCCTCTCTCGGGGAAACACCTGCAAGTACCCATGCTGACAACGAAGATGGTGCCACACTCCTTGCTGCTTTCTGGTCCAAACAGGTCAACAACTTCCTAATGCACCTTGCCGAATCCTGCCACCTTCCAGCCTCACTTACACCCCGCGTAATAGACTGACCCAAAGGATTATGGTAAAAGGGGGAGTCGCTCCAAAACAAAACCCTGAGATATAAGAATAGAAGGAGACAAACATGACATAGAAATATCCTCACCAGACTGCGCAAGCGCTGTGACCCCACCAGTTGTTGATCCAGATTCATGACGACCGTTACTGCCTTCGCATTGTTCCTCAGTAACATCCTGGGTAGAATACTCCTTAACTTTGGGCACCAACCGGACTTGACTTACAAGCCTTGATGTATTGGTTGCAGGGAGGGAGGGAAAAACCCATTTTGCCAGGTAACCTGATTCTCTTGGAGTATACACACACAGGGCCAGCCAAATGCTGCTCATCGTTGCGATGCCCCTGTTCAAGCCATGTGGACTCCTGGCACCAAAAGACTCTGTTGCCTCCAGGGCTCATCATCTGGGGGGCCCCTTGACCAGCACATCACCAAGGTGGCCTCCTGTGGATAGAGGAAAAGAGCTGACAGGAGTCACAGAAGGCCCCACCCCATGAATAGAGCAGGTCTGTAGGGCCCACCTACCGAGCTGGGCTCCGAACTCGAGTGTGTGGTGTGTGCTCAAGGTTAAGCCTCTGTGGAGGTCACTCCCTGCGCATGTTCCTGGCACCCACCGTCGACATAGCGGCAGGCACTGCTGTGCTGCCTAAAGTACAAATAGAATGTCCACACCGGCGTCAGCAAGAAGGTGTCCTTTTAATATCGCTAGAATCCTGGTACAAAAGTGCAACGTTTCGACCCTGTGCAACGGGTCTTTTTCAAGCAAGCATGGTTGGCTACCCTTTGTGAAGGCGATCTGTTGCAAGGTTGGTGATCCGGCAAGTATTGGATTCAGTGCTGCTCTAAAAGAAATTAATTATGCTGTGCTGCCTAAAGCCCTTTGCATCTATTCACGCAGCCAGACAGGACCATGGGACCCGGCAGGCCTGCTGGAGCTCCTCCAATATCTCCTCCACTGACTGGAGCAGGAGTAGTGCACGGTGTGTGACTTCAAAAGTAACTGCCAAAAGATCTCCTCCCATATATATATAACCTCTCCCCCTGCCTCCATTACATCACCACGCTCCTGGCTGCTTGCTGGTTCATGCGGGGTGCCTCCCACAAGGGTTGCCCTCGCTTCGGCCCGTCCTTTTTGACTCAATGGAAGTAATAATTGAAGGTTTCAATGAATTGGCAGCAAGCAGAGGTTGTAAACTCCGCTAAAATTGATATGGAAAGTGTGCTGAAAAAATGTATAACTTTGTATTATTCTATGACCATAACATGTATTCTCTTAAACCAAAATACATAAATCATCAAGATGATGACTTTATCATCTGCAGTTTCCAGAAAAATAGCCTTTGCTTATTTCTAAATCTTTTCTTCCCTAATCTTAAAATGCTTCACACCAATATCCATTTCCCTCACTCCCCTTCCTTGGAGCCTGCAGCCGCTAACCAAAGTCAGACGGTAGGGAAGGTTTTTTTATATAGGCAAATTTGTCACCTTCACAAAATGAAATGGCCTCTCCAGATTATGTCAATAAAGTTTATTGAATAGAACACGGTCATGGATGAGGACTGAGTATTCGGAGATGTATTTTACCATTTCAGTTTTATGCATACACTGCTTGTAAACATAGTGAGTCAACGCTTGTACCCGCAGTCCCCAAAATCATAACTCCTGGCCAGAACTGCACAGCAAAGTAAATCCCAAAAATCGCTCACGTACCTTCCGTTCACAAAAATTTATTGCAAAGTCCCCCAAAAAA
>JAODAL010043654.1:0-33646 GCA_025379985.1 Phyllomedusa bahiana
TGCCTAATTCACCATTATAGTAGCGCTGACGGCCCGCGCGGCCTCTCATCAATACCCGGCCGCGGCGGCTGTCAGCGCTACTATTAGCAGACCTGGGCATCGTACGCCGCGGGCCGCATCCGACGAGCTGGAGGCCGGATGCGGCCCGCGGCCGTACTTTGCCCAGGTCTGGTCCAGAGGGAAATGTCCCAGAGAATCATCAGGTAGAGGGAGCTGAAGTCTCCTCTAAATATAACCAGACTGGAACAACCTGCACTTATTTCACTGGTTTTGTCTCTTTAGGGGGAAAATCTGATTGATATTAAGGTTGAGGATGAAGCAGAAGAGATGGACGTCCCAGGGAATCCTCAGGTAGATGAGCCCTATACACAATCTGTATACGGGGTGTGGACCTCCTGCAGTCACAGATGGGCTCATAGATATTTGGGGGTCTCTTATGTTGATCTGTCTGCTGTACTGAATTGTTCCATATGTCACATCAGGGTGAAGATCTGACTGATACTAAAGTGGAGGCTGAAGAAGAGAAGATGAGGAGCGATGAGCCGAGGATGAGTGACGTGAAGGAGGAGATCCCAGAAGATGTGACCACAGGTGAGTAGTAATGAATTCAGAGGTTTCTTCAGGGATCCTGTGTTATACCTGGTGCGGGGCCTGAGGAGGTGACTTCTCTCCAAGGTGTTCTATGGGTCCTGCCGTACATGAGGCTTAGGATCAGGTTTTGGGGTTCACCTGCTGTGATGAACATCTGCACTGACAGCCGGGATCTGAGGACACTTAGTAGATCCACTTTAGCTCCACAGTCGGGGGTCACATAATGGAGTCAAAAAGGAAAATCCATTTTATACATAAGGTCAGAATTTGTGAAGGGTTAAATAGAACCTGAGAGGAAGTGATTCCCTTCTATATATTATGGACACTTATTGCAGTGTTTCTGAAGCTGGAGTCGGGATCTGCTCTCAGGGGCCACTTCATTAGGGCCACCTTTCCCTAGAACAGCCTGAATTCCTAGTGAATTGGATCCAACAAGGTCCTGGAAATCTTTATTACAGATTGTGATGGAAAACTTCGCTCTGTCTATTCCACCACATCCTAGAGACCTATAAAAAAGGGAAAACCCCGGTGACTGAACCCTTAGGGCCCTACAGACCCCATCGGCCCACCCTGAATCACTGGGAAAAATTTTCACTTTGTCTCATGAGAACCCGGTTTTAAACCCATAATGAATTGTCAACTAACCAGATGGGTTTTCCCTTTGTATTAAATGCGCCCCCCTTGGAAATTTAAGGGCCCGAAGGGGTGGGCAGAGGACAGACCTGAAAATTTTCAGACAAGGTTGTGCGTTTAAAAAGAATTTAATTTTAAGTCCCCAAAATCTTTCAAAACTCCGGGACAAAAAACCCCGCCATATTTTTGGGAAAAATTATTAATGCGCCCCATCCTTTTATGTGACAACACTGATACAATTTTAAAGTTGCAGTGTACGCTTGCTTTACATATAAATTTGGGGGCCCTCAAAAAAAACTCAACACACCCAAACGGGCCCCCGTGTCCCAAATTGTTTTGGGAACCCAAAAATGAGTAAAACCTTTTAAAAGTCCCCAATGGACGAATTGTTTCCCAAAGTTTTCATTTTTTTGCGGGGGGGCTCCAGTATTTTCCCGCATGCCTTAGCTCCCTTGTGGGCCCGGAGGTCACTAGAGCTTTACAGGTCCCAGCCCAAATGGGAAAAACTGTTTTTCCCCCCCATGACAACAACACGGCTCTTTGGGGATTTAAGACCTTTCCTCCTCCAAATTTTCCTTAGAGGAAAAACCCCCGGATGCTCCATAGGGTTTTAAACTGGAGACGCTTGGCCAAACCCGTACCTTTTAAAACCCCAATTCCCCTCTACAAGGGAGTGATGGGTCTTGGAGGTTTTTTTCGGGTCGTTAAACATGTTGGAAAAACTGCCGTGTGGCCCAAGAGGGGGAATCATCCCCTCTTTAGGGTGTCACAGGACAGTTGGGAATTTATAATTCCCCCCAATAACTATAGCCCCCACAGCCCGGCAGCACTCATGCAGCCCCCAAAACCCTAACACTCCACCCCAATGCTGGGCTGGGAGGCAGACACACTTGTCCCTTTTTGCTTTCCCCACCTTTTTGCTGCTCCACATGCTTGACAACCAACTGAACAAAAAAAGTTTCTCTTGGTTTCCCCCAGAAACCCCAGGCTGGTTTCCCGTTTAACCCTGTCCTTGGGCTGCTTTCTTCAGGAAAAAATGTACCCGTCTTATTAAACTCCCGTATGGGCTTTTTCCCTGAAGCTGCAGCCAATGCCAGGTTTTTTGGGAATCTTTTTAGCCTCAAAATTTTTCTTTTTTTAAAAGCAACAAATTTTTTTTTAGATCCTCAAAGAGTTTTTTGCCAAAGGGGGGCCTATTTTAAATTTTCCCTGGTCCAAGTGGGGAGAGTTTTTGAAACCGATAACACCAAAATTTTTCAATGACCCCGCTCTCCAATTTACACCCCGAACCCTTTTTTAAAAACAAAATGGAGTCACAGAAAACCCGGGGGGGAAACAGCCCAAAATTTGGGGAAATTTGTTTATTTTCACTTGGGGGGGACTCCCCTTTTTTCTAGTAGTTTTAAAATATTTATGTCTGGGTTTTTTTTTTGCGTTATTTTTAGGCCACAACAAATTTTTTCACTGTTAACAAAAATTTTACACTGACACTTTTTTATTGTTTTTGCAGTGTCAGATTTCAGTTTGTTTCCCTGAAAAGAAATGAAAATTTTTAAAATTTTGAGATTAAAGGGCTTTTTTTTGAGTTTCTGTATTGAAAAAAGTTTATGATTTGGGGTGTAAAGCAGAGTCCTGGAAAATGTTCACTGATAGGTTAAAAGCGTTTTAAAAAGGGTTTAAAAAGCTGGCCCTTTACACAAGGCAAGGGTTTTCCAAATGTAAGGAGGAAATAATGAGAAATACACACAGTTAATCCCATCATTATCTCCAGCGAGAAACCCTTGTGGGCTGCACAACAGGGAGCGAGACAAGGGGGGCAAAAGACCCATAAGGGCCTGGAGGTTTTCACAGGGATCTGGAGCCACGCCCTCCCCCACTGCTTGGGGGGGTCCATATAACCAACACCCCCCATCCAGGGCCCCACCCCATGCCCCAATTCGGGTTCTGAGAAATTAGGGGGGAAAGTAGTACTTGGGAACCTTTGGGCACCCTCCTTTAATCAATGTTGGACATTTATAAGTTTTTTGTGTTGTTCCAAATTTTCTTGCTTGGGAAAATCCCATCCACCCCAACGGGAAAGTATTGGTTTCTTTGATGGAAAGATTGGATTAAACCCCAAAACGAGTTTTGGGCTCTATATTGGGGAGTGGCCCAGAAACCTTCCTGGACCATAATGTTGCCCCCACCAGTTTGTGTTCTTCCAGCAGTGTTTGCAGGGTGTAAGTTCTCTGATGTTTCTCACCTGATACAGAAACCTCCATCCGTTCCATGAAGCAGAAAACAGAAATCAATTTTAAACAAACAAACCCTTTCCAATCAAAGAGTCCATTTTAGGGTGAAAAAGAGGTGCATGGGCCCTCCGTCCTGCTCGGGGCCCCCTACAAAAGTAGGGTTAAACAGTGGTTGGGAGTGCATCCCCTTTTGCTCCCGGGGGCCCCCTACCAGTAGGTTTTGCAGAGGGGCAGTGACCCCTCCTCTGCTTTCCCGGGGGCCCCCTACAAATAGGATTTGCAGAGGTGCATTTACATTTCCCCGGGTTCCGGGTCCCACAAAACTTAAGGGTTTGCAACATTTAGTGACATCCATCTGCTCCGGGGGCCCCCAAAACACATTAGGGTTAGGGAGGAAGGTTTTTGACATCCCATCTGCTCCGGGGCCCCAAATACTGTAGGGGTTTGCAGAGGTGAAGTGGGCATCCGTCGGGTCCAGGACCCCCTACACAGTATTTTTAGCATAAAGGGGGAGTGACAATTCCCCTGCGGGCCCCCCTACACAGTAGGGTTTAAACAGGGTTTCAGTGACAACTGCCCTCCGTTGGGCCCCCTACACAGTAGGGTTTGCAGAGGTTTCAGTGACATCCTTCTGCTCTGTGGCCCCCCCTACATATGGTTTTAAACAGAGGGTTTTCAGTGACATCCCACGCTCTGTGGCCCCCCTACACAGTAGGTTAGGGAGAAAGGGGGCAGTGGGGGCACCGTCTGCCTGGGGCCCCATACACTGTAAAGGGGTTTGCCGATTTCAAATGACATCCCTCGCTCCGGGGCCCCCTACCGTAGGGGTTAGCAGAGGTTTCGTGACACCGTCTGCCCAGGGGGCCCCTACACACTAAGGGTTTTTGCAAGGTGCAGTTGGGGCATCCGTTTGCTCTCCCTTAAAAAAAAAAAAACCCCCATACACAGTAGAATTATCAGAGGTTCAGTTTACATCCGCTGCTTCGGGGTCCCCCAAACATAGGGGGTTTGCAGAGGTGCAGGGGACTCCTTCTTCCGGGCCCCAAAACACAGTAGGGTTTTGCAAGGGGGCAGGGGACAACCTTTTGCTCTGGGGCCCCATACACAAATGGGGTTAACATGTGCATGACATCCACTGCCTGGGGCCCCATACCACTAGGGTTTTGCCGGAAGCATTTACATCTGTATCTTTTGCACCCATACGCAGAGGGGTAGGGAGAGGTTAGTGACATCCGGCTCTTCGGGCCCACACACATTAGGTTTTCAAGATTAGTGACTCCGTCGGGTCCCGGGCCCTATACACATATTTTTGAGAGGTGCATGATATCGTCTTCTCCCGGGGCCCAAACCCAGTAGGTTAAACAAGGTTTCAGTACCCTCCCACTCTCCGGGGCCCCATACACAGTAAAAGCAGAGGAGTGTTGGGCATCTTTCTCCTCTGGGGGGCCCCCTTTTACACGTAGGGTTTTGCAAGAAGCAGTGACATCTTATGCTCTGCAAACCCCAAACACAGTAGGAAATTAAACAAGGAAAGGGGCAGTGACATCCGTCCCGCTTCGGGGGCCCACACACATTTTGGGGTTTGCAGAGAAAATAGTGACATCGATCTTGGGCCCCGGGCCCATACAAAATAAATTTAAAAAAAAGGGGCAGTTACATCTTTCTTCTGCGGGGGCCATAAAACAGAGGGTTAGCAAAAAGGCAATGACATCTGGTCTTTTTTGGGGCCCCCCTAAAACAGTAGGGTTAGCCAGGTGCAGTAAAATCCCTCCCCTCCAGGGCCCCATACACAGTATTTTTTAGCAAAGGGGTAGTGACATCAGTCTGCCTCTGGGGGGCCTAAAACAGTAGGGGTTTTTCGAGGGGACAGTTTACATCCCGTTGCCCGGGGCCTAAACACATAGGGGTTTGCAATGTGCAGTTGGGGGAGCCTTTGGCCCCCCTACACATAGGTTTTGCAGAGCCCGCGTGACATCCGTCTGCTCCCGGGCCCCCTACACAGTAAGGGGTTTGCAGAGCGCAGTGACATCCGTCTTCTCTGGGGGCCCCATACACAGTAGGGTTTTGAAGAGGTGCAGTGACTTTTGTCTGCTTCCGGGGCCCCCTACCCAGTAAAGGGTTAGGAAAAAGGTGCCCTGACATCCCCTTCTCCTTTTTCCCGGGGGCCCCCTTTCAAAATAGGGGTTTAAAAAAGAGGGGCATTTGGGGGGAAAAAATCAGTCTGCCCCGGGAAAACCAAACCTAGGACTGTTTTATGTTGTGGTAAAAACTCTTATTTGGGGCACCCCATTTGGGTTTTTTTTGTGTGTGAGCTGCTTTCCAAGTATCAGGGCGCTTTTCCCCCCATGCACCCCTTCCCAGCTTTACGTTTTTCAACTGAATCAGTGAAGCATGGACTCCATTATTTCCCCGTCTTAATTTTTTCCCAAATCAAGAAAATACTTTCCCCCCAAAAACCCCCAGCCGCCAACCGATCTTAAAAAAGGAAAGCCCAAAAATCAACTGTTTGTTTTTCAATCTCATAAATCACCCCCTTTTAAAAATAAAAACAGCCGTGAGGGGGAAAGTGTTCAGAAAAGCCTATCCCACCTTGCAAAACCTAGAAAGTCCCCCCGCTCAACAGGGAAACCTTTCAGAGCTTCAGGACATAAGTGGTTTATTTAAAAATTTGGGCCCCCGCTGGATCCATCCTTGCTCTGCCCAAAAAAACTTAATACAAACTTCAGGGGTTTTTCCCCCCCTAAAAAGGGAAAGTTTTAAAAAAGTTTTTTTTTATGGTTTGGGGAAAAAAAAAAACTTAGAAACAGTTTTAATTTTTTCAAAAAAAATTCCATGATTTTTCTGAAGGGAAAATGCAGGGCCTCACAAAATTAGAAGAAATTACGCACACTCTTCAGGGGAAAAACCACAAATGCCCTTCATGAAAAATCCAGGACGCGCAGTACAAACCCGCGAATACTCTCCCAATGAAATTAAGGGGCCTTCCCGATCCACCCAAAAAATTTTCCCCCATTTCAGCCAAAAAAAGGGGGAAAAATTTTTAAAATTTTGATCAAAAGTGGGAAATTTTTTTTACAAGACACTCAAACCTTTTTACTCATAGAAAAATTCACACCCGGAAAAGAAGCCATATTCAAGTTCAAAAATGTGGAAATCTTCAACCCGAGAAATCCCAAATCTTGGGAAAACCCTGAGAGAATTTTAAAAAGGAGAGAAAAACCCTTTTTTAAGTTCAAATGTGTGGGAAAGGGTTTTGATTAAATCAAATCACTAAAACATAAAAAATTTCCCCAAAAAGAAGCCTTTTTTCCCTGGGTTCCCTAAAGGGTTTTGAAATCTTTTGCTCAAAAACCCCGAGCTTGAAAAACACAAGAGAAATTTACCCCAGGAGAAATCCTTTTTTTATGTTCGGATTGTTGGGGAAATTTTTTACAGAGAAATCAAAACTCATTTTCACATGAAGGGAAATCCACAGTAAAAAAAGCCTTTTTCATGTTCAGTAAAGTGGGAAAGGGTTTTTTTTTTTTTTTTTTTAAAAATGGGGGAAATCAAATTGGGAAAACATAGGGAATTCCCCACAGGGAAAAACCTTTTTATGTATAAATGTGGGAAATCCCTTTTTCAGAGAAATCAAAAAATCATTACACATGAAGAACTCACACGGAGAAAAGGGCCTTTTTTTATGTTCAAATTGGGGAAAACTTTTTACAGAGAAATCAAATCCCGGGGAAAACATTAAAATTTAACAGAGGGGGAAGCCCTTTTTTAGTTCAGAAAGTTTGGGGAAAACTTTTTTCAGAAAATCAAAACTCATTACACATGAGAAACTCACACAGGAGAGAAGCCTTTTTTCATGTTCAATTTTGGGGGGAAAAAGGGGTTTACATTTTAAAACAAAGTAATAAAACATGAAAAACTTCCCCAGGAAAAAAACCTTTTTTTTTGTTTCCCGAATTTGGGGGAAAACTTTTACAAAAAAAGGCCCGTATTGGGTTTCCCCACGAGGGGAATTTCCCCACTGGGGAAACCTTTACTTTTTCAGAATGGGGAGAAATTGTTTTTTAGTGAAAAAACAAAAATTCCCTTGCCACCAGAGAATTCAAAACGGGGGGAAAGCCTTTTTTCTTGTTCGATGTGGGAAATCTTTTTCAGAGAAATCAAACCCCCCACACATGAGGGGAACTCAAAACAGAAAAAGCCTTTTTCATGGGTTTATTTTGTGGGAAAAGGGGTTTCATGTAAATCAAATGAGTAAAACATGAAGAACCAAAAACAGGGAGAAGCCTTTTCATTCAAAATGTTGGGAAAACTTTTTTCAGAGAAAAACAAGTCGGTAAAACATGAGAGAAATTTATAACAAGGGGAAAAAAACCTTTTTCATGTTCAATGTGGGAAAGGGGGTTTCAGAGAAATCAAAAAGCTCATTACACATGAGAGAACTCACACAGGAGAAAAAACCTTTTTCCCCTGTTCCTATGTGGGAAAGGGGTTTTCATGTAATCAAAAGTATTTTAAAAAACAGAGAACTCACAAGAAAGAAGCCCCTTTTTTATGTTTTAGAATTTGGGGAAAACTTTTTACAAAAAAACAAAACTCATTACACATGAAAACGCACACAGGAGAGAAAACCTTTTTCATTTCAGGGAAAGTGGGAAAAGGGGTTAAAAATGTAAATCAAATGTAGTAAAACATGAGAAACTCACACAAAAAAAAGTCCCTTTTTTATGTTCAAATGTGGGAAATCTTTTACCAGAGAAATCAAGTCGGTAAAAAAATGAGAAATTCATACAGGGGGAGAAGCCTTTTTCCTTTTCAGAATGTGGGGAAATCTTTTACAAGAGAAAACCCAAAAATCTTACACATTTAGAAAACTCACACAGGGGAGAAGCCTTTTTCCCTGTTCAGAATTTGGGAAAGGGGTTTACATGTAAATCAAATGTAGTAAAACATGATAAAAATTTTCCCCAGGAAAGAAGCCTTATTTTTTGTTCCCAAAAAGGGAAAAACTTTTTCAGAGAAAAACAAATAAAGGTTCCAAAACGAAAAATTTACAATTTGGGGGAAAACCTTTACAAATTTTAGAATTTGGGGAAATCTTTTACGAGAAAAAAAATTCCCGGTTACACCCGGGAGAATTCACACTGGGGAGAAAACCCTTTTTTATGTTTCCCAAAAGTGGGAAATTTGTTTATAGGGAAATCAAAACTCAAATTTCACCCCCAGAGAATTCACACTGGGGAGAAGCCTTTTTCTTGTTTTAGAAAAGGTTGGGGAAAACTTTTTTCAAAAGAAATTTAAAACTCATTACACATGAGAGAACTCACACAGGAGGGAAAAGGGCCCTTTTTTTTTGTTTATTTTGTGGGAAAGGGTTTTTCATGAAAAACAAATGTAGTAAAACCCAAGAGAACTCACACAGAAGAAAGCCTTTTTTTAATTTCAAATGTGGGAAATCTTTTTTCAGAAAATCAAAAATCTTAACATGAAAGAACCCACAGAGAAACCTTTTTTTTTATGTTCCCGTATTGGGAAAGGGTTTACAGTAAAAAACAAATGTAGTAAAACAAAAAAGAACTCACAACCCGGAGAAAGCAATTTTTTTAGTTTTAGGAAAAGTGGGAAAACTTTTACAGAGAAATCAATCTGGTAAAACCTAAAAAATTTATACAGAGGAAAAAGCCTTTTTCATGTTCCCCGAAAGTGGGGAAAAAGGGGGACGAGAAATCAAAACCATTAAAACATGAGAAACTCACCCCAGGAAAAAAAAAAGCCTTTTTTCATGGGTTCCCTTTTGTGGGAAAGGGGTTTTCATGTAAATCAAAAAAAAGTAAAAAAATGAAAAGAACCACACAGAAGGGAAACCTTTTTCCCCTGTTCAAAAAGTGGGGAAAACTTTTAAAAGAGAAATCAAAAATCATTACACCCTGAGAGAACGCACACAGGGAGAAAGCTTTTTTATGTTCAGTATGTTTTGGGAAAAGGTTTTCATGTAAA
The DNA here is from genome assembly GCA_025379985.1 of Phyllomedusa bahiana. Classification (NCBI taxonomy): domain Eukaryota; kingdom Metazoa; phylum Chordata; class Amphibia; order Anura; family Hylidae; genus Phyllomedusa; species Phyllomedusa bahiana. The sequence goes on from JAODAL010043654.1 coordinate 9,450, forward strand.
TCAAAGTAGCAAAACATGAAGAACTCACCCCAGAAAAAACCTTTTCAAGTTCAGAAAAGTGGAAATCTTTTTCAAAAAAATCAAAACTCATTACACATGGAGAGAACCCCACACAGGAAGGGGAAAAACCTTTTTCATGTCATTTTGTTGGGGAAAAGGGTTTTCATGTAAATCCAAAAGTAGTAAAACATGAGAGAACTAAAAAAGGGGAGAACATTTTTTATGTTTAGAATGGGGGGAAATCTTTAAAAGGGGAAATCAAGTCCCGGTAAAACATGGGGAGAAATCCCTACAAGGGGGGAACCTTTTTCAAGTTCCGAAAGTGGGGGAAAGGGTTTAAAAGAGAAAACAACACCATTAAAACATGAAAGAATTTTACACAGGAAAGAAACCTTTTTCATGTTTTAGAATGGGGGGAAATCTTTTTCCCCGAGAAATCATTTTCTTTTTTACACAAGGGGAAATTCACACAGGGGAAAAAGCCTTTTTCCCTGTTTAGAATGTGGAAAAAATCTTTTTCAGAGAAAAACAAGTCTGGGTTTCACACGGAAAAAATCACACTGGGGAGAAGCCTTTTTTATGTTCAGAATGTGGGAAAACTTTTTTCAGAAAAAAAACAAGTCGGTTCCACCAGAGAATTTTACCCCTGGGAAAACCTTTTTCTGTTCCCCGTTTGTGGGGAAAACTTTTTCAAGAAATCAAGTCTGATAAAACATTAGCCCAACTCACCCCAGGGGGGAACCCTTTTTCCTTGTTCAGAATGGGGAAATCTTTTTCAGTTATATCAAATCTGGTTGCACACCAAGAGAAATTTAAAACTGGGGAGAAAACCTTTTTTCCCTGTTCAGAATGTGGGGGAAACTTTTACAAAAAAAATCCAAAAATCTTTCACATGAGAAACGCACACAGGAAAAACCTTTTTTAAGTTCCCGTATGTGGGGAAAAGGGGTTTTCATGGAAATCAAATGTAGTAAAAACCCCTGAGAGAAAAATCACCCCAGAAGAGAAGCCTTTTTTTATGTTTTAAATTTGGGAAAAACTTTTAAAAAGAAATCAAAAATCATTAAAACCCTGAGAGAACCACACAGGAAAGAAGCCTTTTTTCAGTTCAGTATGTGGGAAAAGGGGTTTTTAAAGTAAATCAAAAAGTACAAAAAAAGAAGAACCCCACACCGAAAGAACCCTTTTTTAGTTCCCGAATGGGGGAAAAACCTTTTTAAAGAAAAATTCCCAAAAATCATTACAACATGAAAGAACCCCACACAGGAAAAGAAACCTTTTTCATGTTTTAGTATGTGGGGAAAACTTTTCAGAGAAATCAAAGCCCGAAAAAAAACATGAGCGAAATTTACACAGGGGGGAAGCCTTTTTCTTGTTTTAAATGTGGGGAAAACTTTTTTCAGTGATATTTAAATTTTTGGTTGCACACCATAGAATTCACACTGGGGGAGAAGCCTTTTTTCATGTTTAAATGTGGGAAAAACTTTTACAGAGAAATTTAAAATCATTACACCCTAGAGGGAAAGCACACAGGGGAGAAGCCTTTTTCCTTTTTAAAGTGGGAAAAGGGGGGCCCCAAAGTAAACCCAAAAATAGTAAAAAAAATGAGAGAACTCACCAGGAGAGAAGCATTTTTTTATGTTCAAAAAAGTGGGAAATCTTTTTCAGAGGAAAACAAGTCTGGTAAAACATGAGAGAATTTTATACAGAAAGAACCTTTTTTTATGTTTTAGATGTGGGAAAGGGTTTACCCGGGGAAAAACAAAACTCATTTTCACATTTAGAAACTCACACAGGGAAAAGCCTTTTTCATGTTCAGAAAAATTTTTGGCGGGAAAAAGGGTTTTCATGTAAATCAAAAGTAGTAAAAAAAAGAAGAACTCACACAAAAAAGAGAAACCTTTTTCAAGTTCAGAAAAGTGGGAAAACCTTTTTTCAGAGAAATCAAAAATCAAAATTACAAAATGAGAGAACGCACACAGGAGAGAAGCCTTTTTTTATGTTCAGTTTAAAAGTGGGAAAGGGGTTTTCATGTAAATCAAAAGTAGCAAAACATAAGGGAACCCCAACCCCAAAGAGAAACCTTTTTCATGTTCCCGAATGTGGGAAATCTTTTTCAGAGAAACAAACTCTTACACATGAGAGAACGCACACAGGAGAAACCCCCTTTTTTTATGTTTTTGTATGTTGGAAAAAGGGGTTTCATGTAAATCAAAAGTATTAAAAAAATGAGAAACTCACAAGGAAGAACATTTTTTATTTTTAAATGTGGGAAAATCTTTTTCAGAGAAAAACAAGTCTGGGGAAAACATGAGAGAAAAACAACAGAGGGAAGCCTTTTCATGTTCCCAAAATTTGGGGGAAAAGGGTTTTCAGAGAAATCAAAAACTCTTACACATGAAGAACCAAAACAGGGAAAAAAGCCTTTTTTATGTTTGAAAGTGGGAAATCTTTAAAAGAGAAATCATATCTTCCTTAAAACATGAGGGGAATTCACACAGGAGAGGGAAACCTTTTTCATGTTCAAATGTGAGAAATCTTTTAAGAGAAACAATTCCCGGTTTCACAAAAGAGAGAATTCCCCCTTTGGGGGGGAAGCCCTTTTTTAAAGTTTAAAATGGGGGGAAATCTTTTACAGAGAAAAAAAGTCTGGTTTTCACACGGAGAGAATTCCCCACTGGGGGGGAAACCTTTTCCCTGTTCAGTAGTGGGAAAAACTTTTACAGAGAAATCAAGTCTGAAAAACCCGACGAACCACACAGGGAAAAAGCCTTTTTCTTGTTCAGAATGTGGGGAAATCTTTTAGAGTATATCAAGTCCTGGATTGCACTCAGAGAATTCACACTGGGAGAACCTTTTTCATAGTTCAAATGTTGGAAATCATTTACAGTGAAATCAAGTCTGGTTTTGCACACGAGAGAAGTACACAACTAGGGAGAAGCCTTTTATATCATGTTCAAATGTTGGGAACTCGTTTACAGTGAAATCAAAACTCTTTAAACACATGAAGAAATCACAACATTAGAGACTTTTTTTCATGTTTCAGAATGTGGGAAATCGTTCTACAGTGAAATCAAGTCAGGTGCACACGAGAGAAAACACACTGGGGAGAAGCCTTATTTCATGTTCAGAATGGGGAAACATCTTTACAGTGAAATCAAAGTCTGGTTGCACACGAGAGAATTCACTAACTGGGAATAAGCCTTTTTCAAGTTCAGAAAGTGGGGAAATCGTTTACAGTGAAATCAAAAACTCTTACACATGAGAGGAATTCACACAGAGAGAAGCATTTTTTCATTTCAGGAATGAGGTAAATCGTTTACAGTGAAATCAAAACTCATTGCACATGAGAGAATTCACACTGGGGAGAAGCCTTGTTACACATGAGAGAATTTAGCATACATGGAACACAGGAGGGTAGTTGTAAATCACCCTAGGAGGGAATGTTCAAAATATGAACTTTTGTCGCACATTAATGTTAAACTGTTTTATTTGAAAAAGCAAAGCTTTGATGTTCCAACACATAGACTGTTCCCGATTATTATTGTTTCAGAGATTTATTATCACTAAATAAATGAAGCAAACACCTTTATAAAAATATGGTTCACATTAATTCATTCGTGGCGGTGATAGTCTGGTTTTGCAGAAATTGCAGTAAACATTCTCCCTCTTAGATGACAAAAGATTATTTAGCTCCATGATATAACCAGCGACTAATAGAATTCACAAATTGCCGATACCAGAGCAAAAAAGACATGAAGAGCACAGCACACACAATGCTGCAGATAATCCCTAACACCCCGGCGGGGGCGCTCTAACTCCAGGTGACACTGGCACAGCACAGTAGTGACATCACTGATTGGAGATACTGGGGCACCCATTGTGCTACAAGATCTTAACGCATTTCAGAAGGTCCACATACTCCTACGTCCGGGATACCTAAGTGTCTATAGTCCCTGAGTAAAAGCCCTAGCAATCACATAAATTGTGTGCTAATTGCGATAAGATATCAAACTTTATTATATATTAAAAAAAAAGAAAAAATTAAAGTTTATAAAAACAAAAACCAACAAAATAACCAAATACATATATCAATATATATATAAATATATATATAATATGATAATAAATAAATAAATATATATATACATAGCACACAAGATAAAGAAAGACTTGTCTAAATTTACTTACAGTTTCTTTAGTAATAATAACTAAAAAGCAAACTATGTAAAGCCCAGTTCAGACTATTTTGAACCAATAGTATTCAAAGAAAACCGATACATATTAATCTTTTCTAAATCAAAGATATTGTGGGGGTATAATCTTCCTTCTAACATACAAAATAAATTACAGGAAACTTATCCTTTTCACCTAGGGTAACATCTGCTGTCAGGAGACCCGTGCCCCACTCACTGGGGTCATGCGCCTGACTTGGGTGTATTCATGGAACATAATACTCCCCTAGGGGTATGCAAGTCAGCCAGATATGGTTTACCGTAGTTATCCTGCCACACGGGCTCAGGAAGATCCAGGGAGTGGGAGAGAATTCCCACTCTTCCCACAACCTTGAAAACGGACTGGAAGAGATATTATTTACTTCGCAACCGTGAAACTGAAACTATACCACCGTAGAACTGCCACTAGTTCCTCGTAAGTTTATATTTTATAAGCCTGGTCTGTTACAGACATACAAATACAAATAGATATGGGAAACAGGACAAAAGAGGCAGCAGGATGTGTACTATTACTTATTTATCCTGGATGTAGGGCACACATGGAGGGTTGCCTTGTCCTGTAATGCCTCCTATGCATGCAGGTGCATAACCCCCACATCCAATAGAGACAACTTTGGGCTCAGGTGGAATGCTTACATTTTAACTTATAATGGACATGAGTCATTGCTTCCATTGAGGACCCTCTAACATATTGAAGTAGATATACCACTCAGAGCCTGATAGTCAAGGCCACCTCGGACCTAGCATGTAACCCGGGAACAGAGACCCCAGAAATGTCTGCTCCGAATGAGAACCGTTCCCACCTGTGCCTAACTCTCCATTCTGTTCATAAAGAGATCATGTCCAGGCAGAACACATCACCCTCCTGTGCACAGAACCTGCGGGCATCCCCTCTTCAAAAATTTTTATAATAGGCTGCCCAGCTTATTCAGATCTACATACTAAACATGAATGCTAGAAGCATTATTATTATGGACTTAGCACACTATGTGTCCCAATGTAGGAACCTGGACATACTGAAATTTTGTAGCCCTAAGGATCACTTATAACTCAAATCAGAGATCGTCACTACTGTGCTGCTCTAGTATCAATGTGGAGTTAAGCGCCCCTAGACGGGTGTTTGTTTAATATCACCCATTTTTATGTGTCTGTACGTTCATGTCCATTTTTCACCTGGAATGGTAATTATGAATGTTAGTAGCCCGATCTTATATTTCTGAGCCCTGGAATCTCTGTTTCTAAGAAGGACACATTTACCACAGATATCTAACATGGACTCTATCACCCACCATGGGCTGAATTAATGTGAACAGAAAGTTTTTTAAAGGTACAATATATTTATTATACATTGTAAGGAAAAATGAGCCCCTGACAGTATCTGATCCAGAGCAGCAGTGATGGAACTAATAGGGTCTGATTAAACAGTAAGACGAGTTGTACTGTAATATACCAATGACAAAAAATTGTTCAGTATATTCCACACAGACGATAAATTGTTCTGTTAGATAAAGAAAAATTCCACGACTTAAAAATTTTCTGTATATTCCACTTACTATAAATGTTCTGTAAATTCCACTGACTGAAAATTGATCTGTATACTCACTGACTATAAATTGTACGGTATATTCCACTGACAAAAAATATGTTCTTAATGTTCCACTGACTACAAATTGTTCTCTATATTCCACTGAGACTATAAAATGTTCAGTAAAAATTTTCACTGACTATAAATTGTATCGTAATGACCACGACTATAAATTGTTTCTGTATAACCACCTGACTATAAATTGTTCTGTATATTCCACAGACAAGAAAATGTTTACTGTATATTTTCACTGACTATAAATTGTTCTGTATATTCCACTGACTATAAATTGTTCTGTATATTCCACCGACTATAAATTGTTCTGTATATTCCACTAATTATAAATTGTTCTGTATACTCCACTGACTATAAATTGTTCTGTATATTTCACTGACTATAAATTGTTCTGTATAATCCACTGACTATAAATTGTTCTATATATTCCACTGACTATAAATTGTTCTCTATATACCACTGACTATAAATTGTTCTGTATATTCCACTGACTGTAAATTGTTTCTGTAATATTCCACTGACTATAATTGTTCAGTTATACTCCACTGACTATAAATTGTTCACTTATATTCCACTGACTATAAATTGTTCTGTATATTCCAATGACTATAAATTGTTCTGTATATTCCACTGACTATAAAATGTTCTGTATATTTCACTGACTATAAATTGTTCTGTATATCCCACTACTATATATTTTTTCTGTATATCCACTGACTAAAAATTGTATCTCTATATTCCACTGACTATAAATTGGTTCTGTATATTCCACACTGACTACAAATTGTTCTCTATATCCACTGACTATAAAATGTTCTCTAATATTCCACTGACTATAACATGTTCTACTATATTCCACCGACTATAAATAAATTGTTCTGTATATCCACTGACTAGTAAAATTGTTCTGTAAATTTCACTGACGATAAATTGTTCTGTATGTTCCACTGAGTATAAATTGTTTCTGTATAATCCACTGACAATAAATTTTTCTCTAAATTCACTGCTATAAATTGTTATGGCATGCGTCACCCATCCGGCCTTGTAGAAACGTGGCTCAGATTTGTGGTCCATCCTGCCGCCGCAGCAACAGCACAGCAGCACGCCCAGGGCACACAGCCATAGCAGCCAGTCAAGGCTCCACCACCACTTCATAATGGAGCTGTTTCGTCTTCGCCATCATCTCCCGGTCCAGAAGCTCCTGCTCCTCGCTACATATGGCTCCAGCATATCGTTTCAGCAGGCGGATTGCAAAGAGACAACATATCTGCACCCAACTCATCCTAAGTCGAGAAGCATGACAGTACTCCTTGTCCAATTTGTGTTGCTGCAGTCACCACCCTTTTCCAAATGGTTGACTCAGTACCTATCAGAGAACTAATGGCTTGTAGCTGGCGAAGCCAATGGAGATTCCAACCGGAAATTAATTTTCCAAAAAGGCAGTACCCAGCACTTCAAAATGATGTCTCTAACAGAAGGTTGGCCAGTCTTTTGAGCTTATCGGTTTGTTCCAAGGTAGGCACCGCAGCGCGGACGTCTGTACTGTAAACTACTGGTCAAGGGCCAGTACATTCCTTTACGGCCCACTGGTGAATTGCTTCCCCTGCCCAGGCCACAAGCAACAACTTGGACAGGAAAACGCCGCTTTCTCCTCCTCCCCGTATGTCAAACTGTGGCTCCTGCGCGGATGTCCGCCTCTTCCCTCCTCCACCACCACCACCATCTCAGCCCTCCACAAGTACTGCTCCATCATACCACATGTGTAGGGCACAGCGTGTCACGCAGTTCTACACCTGTCCTTGCCTCAGCGAAACGAAGTCACACAGTAGGAACTTGAGACTCCGCGATCATGCAGCAAGAAAACGATGTGTGCGTTTTCTATATCTCCAGCGCCTCCAATATAACCCAGTGAGCAAATCGGAAAAACCACTGCGGAGCGCGACAGGACAATGAGGTGGACATGATTGTCCGCTCGTGACACCGCCAGGAGGGATGTGTCTATGCGCCCTGCAATGGCGCACAGCGTGATTCAATCTGGTGTGAACAAGTTCCTGAAGACAGCTTCCCAACCGATACTTCAGAAGCGAATCTGAAAAGGCGCCCAGACGAAAACACTGTGCATCGCCACTTCATCCATACCTACAAAACCAGAACACACTCCTCCGAGCTTGCAGCGCATAACACCTCCCCCAACCCACTCTGATATGCAATGTTTTCCACCATTTGGAATTCAGCCTCACTGTTGGAGACCGACTTAAAGAAAGGGTAAGAAACGGCATTAGACGAATTTCTTTCTATTCTGATAAACCAGGCGCGGATAACCAGGATTACTCCCTTCCGTGGAACAATATCTGATGAGTATCACCTAGATGGGCAGCTCATGCATGACAAACCCTCTAGCCGTTTGTCTTGAGAAGCCAATTCGAGGAAGAAGCACAACGCGAGTTATTTGTCACATCACCAGGAACTCAATCATTTGCAAATAAGCAACCGTCATTCCACGCCTTCAAGATACCTGCGGAACAGATGCTGAAAAATCTGTCATGGCGCATTGCGACTGGAGACAGTTGGAGCGCGACTACATGTTCGCGGCCACATGATCCGGTGTGGGACTAATGGAGGAGGAAAGAGGACAATTGGAGCAGAACGCATGTCTTGTGAAATGAGTGGATTTTCTACCCAGTGACAAGAGAAGACAGGAGCAGATCGCCGCAGGAGGAGGTACTATGAGAGATTATGAAAGAAACGAGGCCAGTGATGTACCCGCAAGCCCCATGGCAGTATACATGTGGCAGATTCGGATGCGGCAGGTGAGCCCCTCGGATTCCCTCATGAAACAGATAGGCGCCCGCAGTCAACACCTGCCATTATTGAGCCTTCTAGTTATGACAAGCCGAATAGTACAAGCAAACCGGCAAGGCGGGATAACTTCTAGGCTCTTCACCCTATAGGACCCGTTGCTACCCGGGTCCAAAATGGGAGCTTTTTCCCTATGCTACTTCTGAGGGGGAGGACACTCCAATACTATACGGTAAACCTCCTCCTGTAGCCTCATTTTAGGACCCGCTTCAGCCAAAATCAGCATCGACCCCTCCACTGACCAGTTCTGAACCGGTTTGGAGTTTCCAATAGCGCAATCCGGTTCAACGGTACCTACTGCCGAGAGCTGCGTACCCTGGGGGAAGGTCGAGGGGTGGTGGGGGGGGGGGTACGAGCGACTACAAGCAGCTACCAACTCCATCAGCGAACGCAACCAAGTCATGGATTCACGAAGATCACTTCTCCTTCACCCGCCTAGATGAGGAGGGCAGCTCGCCAGCAGCAGCACAGCTACCCTGGAGACAAGACCCATGAACCAACAGGTGGACAGGCCTACACTTGGACAAGCACACATGACACCACCAGGCACAAGTTAGAAGAGATCCTCATGAGGACTCACTGGGAAGAACCCAAACTGTATGAGTGGGCCGCAAACTTCCGCCGATTTGCAGTGGAGAAGCTCTCCTTGCCCCGCTTCGATAAGATCCATCTATGTGAAGCATCAAAAGCGCAAGCGTGCGCGTTCAAGCTTCTGACTGCGGGGCGCGCCATCACAGTATACCTAACCCAAGGATAACACCTCTTGACACTTAGCCCACTCGGGAAAGAGTGGAATCCTACTAGACCTTTGTCAATATGAAACCAGGCGAGATCGGTCCAGTATCTCTCCTTTCCACACAGCCAACATAGCTTTAGGCATCTATAACTACATCAGCCATGAACGCCCTTCACCCAAACCTGTGATAAGAACAATGAGGCTGGAGTTACAGGAACTACCCTCTGAGCTCATAGTACCACATTAGTTCCGGATTGACCATGCCACCCGCTATGCCAACCATCCAGCTGGACCAGTATATTCTCCATCTGCCACACCAACCATCTTTACCAGGCCTGGTAAAGCCACCCTTAACCTCCCACACACCCTGTTCATTTTGGCCACTTGAGATCTGACCTCCAAGTTCTGGCTTGCGTGGCTGCTGCCAATGTGACCTTCTACAACACTGATCGTCATCAGTCCCCACTCTGCTGGTCCATAACTTCCTCGGTTTTTTCTTCGGCCAACCCAATCCAGAAATGTCGATGTGGGTCCACTGTCTGCACCCTCATGCTAGCTCGCTCAGCGTCTTGGTATAGCTGCCAGTGACCTAACACACCTGCGAGTTCATTGTGCACTGACTGAACCAATCATCAGTGAGCTAAACTTGCCACAGTCTGAGGCTGCTGCGGACCTACACAATGTGACATTAGTATGACCACTTTACTGTGAAGGCCTCCTGCTGCTGCTGGTGGTGCTGCCTGCCGTACAGTAACAACAGGCACTGAGCTCCATTGTCACCCACTCTGTACTAAGACCTACTCCACATGTTTTGTGACCCACCATCACAGATATGTTCATTGTAGCCACTGCGAGTTTTAAAGTTTTCATAGCTGCTACTGCTCTGTGCCCGTGACTGCCCACTAGTCGCGATATCATTCTGCCCAGCACTCACTGTACCCTTAGACAGCCTCTGCTGCATGTGCGGCTGAATCTGCCCAATGTCGACCTACACCTACTGTCCCAACTTGCGTGTCCACTCTATGTGTGCCTACTTCTTCCTAGTTTTTGCGCCACCTCCAGAAAATCTTATGTTGCGACCCTGTCTGACCTCATAGACGCTTGTGGCTCGGTCCTGCGACACCATCAACCGCTCTCTGTCACTAAATAGAGATAAGCTTCGCACCTGAGGTCCCACTCAGCTTTGTTTTTTCCATGCCAGTCGTCTGCCATGACTATATATCATCCGAGCTTAAATCGATACATTTTCAGCCCCTTAACAGTTTTTGGTCATTTTGAGCTCCTCTTTCTCTAATGCCCATGCGTAATTTTATAGAGGAAGAGCGATTCTAAGCGAGCAGCGCGGCCGCTTCAGTCATGAATGCGTGTCATAACACATACTAAACACACTACACAATCCGTATGACGACCAACCACGCTCCCTCTGACCAGAATTAAGAGCAAGGCGCACCATTGTCTAACCAGCACCACACCCCCCCACCCTTTGCCACAAACGCTGACCTTTCCCCCATCCCTCATCCCCCTTTTTTAGGAGGGCCCCCCAAAATTCTCCCCCCACCATCACCTACTGGAACTACTAGGCAATACCGCTCGAACCTCTCCACTCATAATAATTATCTTCTCAATGCAGATTTACGCACCGCCCTAATAAATTTCGAGAGTCCGACAAACAAACGAAAAGTATTTTTTCTAGCCAACGTCACCATCTCCACGCCGAATGTAATCGAGAATCGAATTTCGGGACAATTCCACTACAAAATCACCAACTCTCTTTAAGATAACAATACCATGCAGGAAGTCTTTGCACTATTCCTTCTCTTTCTTCTTACTAAAACATTTCAAAGATTATTAGTTAAACTTTAAAAGCAATAAATGGTATAAGGTATGGGAGTTGCACGACGCGTTTTTGACTTTAGATATCTTAGGTCAAGTGCTCCATGGCTCATTCTGGGAGGTATCCTTTTATAAGGGTGATCCCCACAGGATTAACTCTTGCAAGTTACCACTGTATGTATCAAATATATTAAATCTATACATTTAACACCAACATGTAAAAAACTTATACATAAAATACTACTAAATACAATTGACCTACAAATATATAAAAAAGATTTAATACTGGTAGAATAGATCATGACGTATATTCAAGCCAGCTGGTTGGCGGGTACCTAGTGGTATAAAAAATCCCATTTGCCTCTCTAGCTAATTTAATTTGGTGTTTTAAATTACCTCCTCTAATTGCTGTGCACGTTTTTTTCGAATGCCTATAGTTTTCATATATGTAGTTTTCACTATTGTGTACGTTCATAAAGTGCTTTGCAACGCTGACCATTCCTTGTTTCCATTCTGATTTATTAAATCCGATAGGAGGCTCTTTATGCGATTTTTAGGTGTGCAGAACTTGTACATACCCACATACTCACGATCGTGCATGTTTATAAGTATATAAACGTTTTTGTGTTGCAGTTTATCACTGGTATATTTGATATTTTTCTTTGTAGTAACTGAAACAAAATTATTTATGTATTTTGTATAATATTTAGCAACATAGACATATATAATGTCCACCATGTATGTACATGCCCCTGAGGGATGTACCAATTTTTTACAGAATAATATTTAGTGGATGAGAAAAAGACTTGGGAGAATTATTGATCCTTTCGTAGGGCCTTTTTTGGTACAAAGTTAATGCCTTCATTAAAATTGTTGACAAGTTTTATGTCTATATAGAATAGCAATTTTTTTTGATAATATTAATATCTTATGAGTATTGTGATTACTATTTGAGTAGAAAACACAATACACACAACGAGATCACTGTTATCTCTTCAATCCTAGAAATAAAACTTCGCGTCTCATTCTTTATTTATTTCTGCACCCATAACATCTACTCGATTTAGATTTTACTTTGACATCTTTTTTTCCTTGGTTTTGGTTTTTAGACAATGTTTTACATATGCTCATGCTGACTTAAACCTCTCTTCTTCTTTAAATCGTAACTGATTACTTAGTTCTTCCCCTTGATCTCTCTGCATTAGACTATCTCTCAGTCTTTGAAGTGTATTCCTTTTTGTCCTAATATATTCTCCTACTGGTATGTTATCGATCACAAGTATGGGATGGACAAGAAGTCACTAGGAAGAGTGAATTTTTGTGCTGTAGATTTTCTGTATGGAACACAACTGAAAACAGTTTGATTCGCATCCCTGTTACTGCAAGTGTACTAATCAAGAAATCAATTGTATTCAGAGTGGAATTTAAAAAGTTAGAATTTAGATTCATAGGATATTTCTAGAAATATGAATGGCGAAATCCAGTGAATTGAATTAGTTACTGAGTACCTTCCCATATCAGGAGGAGTCGTCAATAAAGCGCCATACCACCCTGGATATGGGATGGAATAGGTATGTTTTTCACTGAAACAAAATACTTGGACTTTCCCATATAACACTATAAAAAATTAGCAGGAGGCGTAGCAGTCAATTTGGCCCCCATAGATGCTCCCATCCGCTTTAGAGGGCAGACAAAACATCCCATCAAAAATAAAATAAATTATGTTGCAAGAAGAAATTGTGTAGAAATGCTTAGAATCTTTATTGAACTCTGCATAATTGCTATATTTATCAAGGAAAAATCTCAAAAGCACTGAAGTGACATTTCATGCAGCATAGACCGAAAAAGACTATTCTACGTCACATGAAAGTAGGCCATATAGCACTTGGTATTGGTATCGCGCAACCTCCTTCTCCCTATAACCATCTTCAGTGCTTTCTTTAATGGATTAACAATAAATCCTTTGAGATGTTTTCTAAGAAATAAGCTTGAAAGCCATCAGAATTTTTGTTACCTTTAACGAAAGCGAGTGGAGCAGTAATACCATTTTCGAAAGTTACACATATTTACAACACACTACCACGTTGTCACTTCCCATAAACTCTTTTTCTCCTCTATTCCAAATATGCATACTCATCTGGGAATAGTGCTCCATTAACTAGACACTGCGCCTAACTTTTTTCTTCCCCATAAACCTCATCACCTCTGTCCATCTAATATCATATTGCATTTATCTAATAAAGCTTCATGCCTATGATTGCCCTCCCCCATCGCTGCATATTTCACCTCGCCACCTTCACCACAAAATATTTTTTCTTACAGGTCTCAGCTAGTGAGCCCTAATTCATTATGTTACAATGGAAATATGCAAAAATGCTTAGATACAATTCATGCGTGTGGACTATTATACATTTGCTACATTGTATTAGCATATATTGTATTTTGATAGTTAACACCAAATCTACTGAGGTCGGTAGAAAACAATAAAGAGTATACATAAATTAGATGGTAAATTTACTCAGCAACTAGCGGTCTCTCAACAAATGGTAAGTGGTATATATTAATTGATATTATTTTGCAAACATATTCTTTATGCAAAATAAAAATATATACCCAATTTTGTTAAATACGTAAACTAGTGTACCTCGATGTTCTTAATACTATAACCTCATTGCAAAAAATACTGGTAAGTGAGGACAATGAGGATGCAGAGGGCAGGAGGGGGATTAGGAAAGAGAAAAAAAAAAAGTATGTGAACTCTGGTGCGCTCCTATAGTCAAAATTATCTACCAATGCGCTTTATACCAACAGACAATGACTTACAATCACATGATAGTCACTCCAGGGAGCGTAACAGATGAGCCCCTGAACTGGAAACCCCAGACCCACTGCTCCCTCAGCCCTACTTGACGTGTCTGGCCCTAGAGCGGGCAGACGGCAATACTGGGACGACATCCCCTGCGCTGACTAGAGAGAGTGGGGGGGCCGACAAAGTATGAATTTACGACAGACAGCTCCGGGACCAAATACCAAAATGGGAAACCGACAAAAGCCACAAATCAGAACCAAGGATAAACGTAACAACCCCGAAGGTCAAACACAAACACTCACCTCTACCCGGAGTAGCTGACGCGACGGTAACATAATCAGAATACAAACCGAGATAGTAAACAAGCCGAGGTCAGTTAACACAAGTAAAGGCACAAAACAAATTCAATTTCCAGAAAGCAATGCAGCCGGAATTTCACAAGGCGCAGCACTCAGCTAGCCCGGAAGATTTAAATGTGATTCCCGTATACCGCTCCAGTAGCTGTTGGGAGCGGCCTCCGGGACCATCCCATGATGGCTGGGTCAGTCACTCACATAGCAGCCAGCAGCAAGTGTATCAGGTGCGGGGTAGTCAAAACATCTGCTGCAGTCCTGTTGCGATCCTAGCAGCAGAATCTCAAGCCTAGCCCTGACAGAACCCCCCTCCCTTTTTAGGAGTTGCCTAACAACGACCCTTCCCTGACTTGGGTTTTGTCCGGGTAATACTCACTGGAATTCCCTCACCAGTCATCAGCATGGATGGATTTCGCCGAGGAACCATGAACTCCATCCTCGGGACCTGATACCCCTATTTCAATGATCCAGGAACTAGCAGTTGACCTTTGACCTCATTACGAGAATCCAAAAATACGGGCGGACTTCATATTCTAACTCCCCCTCATGCAAAACTGGGAGGAGGAGGTCTAGAAGGGTTGGAGTCACAGCTGAATATAACCTCTTAAGAATGAACAAAGGAACACATTATGTATACGTAGAGAAGAGGTAATACAGCGTTAGGCCACCGGGTTGACCACCTCCCTGAACCACTAAGGACCTACAAATCGCTGCTCGAGTTTACCAAGGGAACTTTTAATCGCAGATTCTCCGGGTGGAAAACCATACTTTAACCCCTACCCGCAAAGCCCCTAGAACTAAGACAGCGCTATCAGAAATTTTCTTCTGGATGTTCTTGTATGAACCATGTATCTTCTGAACTTGGGCCCAGATGTGCACAGATCTTAATGATAACATCCACCCCACTGTGATCAACGTAGCCCCGGAAAAAAGCCCCATCCTAGGGTGAAAACCATTAAAAACAGTAAAATGGGGAGTCCCCGACGAGCTAAATATCCTATTGTTAAAGGTAAAATTTAACCCAAAGGTAAGTATTTTTCCCAGTCCACCTTTCTGATCAATTTCATAACAAAAAAGGGGGTTTTTTGTTAAACCCTTTTTATTTACCCTCTCTGTCTGCCTATTTTGTCTCTGGGTGGGAAGGGAGAAGAAAAGGACAGGGGATTACCCAAGCCTTGCAAAGGCTCTCCAAAAACTAGAAACGAACTGAACCCCCCTGTCCGAAACGATATTCTTTTGGGAACCCCATGAAGCTTGACAATGTGGTTTTTACAAAGAGTTTTTGTGATTTTTTTGGGGCGACGGGAAACCCCCTTTTAAAGGGAAAAAGATGGGACATTTTTTCTGAAACATCCACTAACCCCACCAAAATTTAAAGTTTTTTGGGGCCCCTGGAAAGGAAAGGTCCCTTTTCACGGGGGTCCCGGGGGCCCCTGCCCCCCCCGCCATTTCTCCCCCCCGCAAGGGGGCCTGGGGGGCGGCTGCGGCGGGCCCCCGACCACCCCTCCGCTTTCCTCCGCCGCCTCTCTTACCCCCGGCCCGCCCTTGGTGAACGCCGCACCTGCCCGTCCCCCCGTCGTGCGCGGGGCCGCCCTAGGGGGCCCCGTTTTCGCCCGGGTTCTCTAAATTTAAAGGGGAAAATGTCCCATAATTGGGTTTTTGTCGGGCGCTGGTTTCCCATTTTAGTAAACCCGCCCCCCGTACTTTCCCGCCATTTTTGGGGGTGTTTTTTGGTGCGGAAAAAGGTATTGGAGTTCCGTATTGATTAAACCCTTTACCAGTTCCCCCTTGCTTACGTTTCCTGACCTTGCCTGTTTCCCCCGCCTGCCCTGCCCTTTTCCTGCCCTTCTCGACTACGAACCTCTGCTCCCCTGCCCTGACCTTCTACCGTCCCCCGACTACGCCCCCGGGTTTACTTTTTTCTGTACCACCGAAACCCCGGCCCCCCATCGAAAAGCAAGTCACGTCAGGGGTAACGACCCTGGTAGACTAAACCCGCAGAAAAGCCCGAAAAAGTGCCCTTTGAACGTGCCATTTAAACCCTTCTTAGGGTCCATCGTCTCTGATAAGGGTCCCCCGGATGGATCCCCCCAAAGCCCTCCGGGGTTTTTGAAAAGTGGCCCCCCCAAACCGGGGGGCCTTTCGGGCCATTCAACGTTTTCTGGGTTTTGGGCGAATTTTTAAAAGGAAAATTCACCCCCCAAATTCTCTACACTGGTGGCTCCCTTGGGGGCCCTGACAAGGAAAAATTTCCCAACCCCAAAAAATTTCCTGGCCCCCAGGGGCCCCAAAAAAGCCTTAAACCCGGGCTCAAAGGGGCATTTGCTTGGGCTCCGGGTCCTGTCTCGTCAGACCCAAACTGCCCGGGTTTTTCCCTTGGAAGTGGAGCTTCGTCGGGTGGGCCCGCTGGTGCGGTCCCCCGCAGAGACCCTCCGCTGGTAAGCACATACCTGTGGTTTTTTCTCCAAAACATTCTCTCCTGCCGAGAAGAACATACCTTTGGTGACGTGAATTACGGGCCATTAAGAGGCTCTTGAAGAATGGCGAAACCTACTGGGGGGGGCCTCGCCACCCTATTGAAAAATTTTTCCACAGACCCCCAAAAAACTCCTATTTTCTTCATTTGGGCTCAACCCAAAACCCCCGGGCAACGGGTGGTCATTTTTTCTTTGGGCCCTTTTTGATTTTTCCCCCTAAATTTTTGGGGCCTCCCAAAAAAAAACCTAAAGAGTTTGATGCTCTATCCCGTTCCTCGGATACAGGGGTCCCCCGAGCCTCCCCCCCAAGCAAAATTGTCCCCCCAAACGACCTAAAACGGCTGCCCCCGGGACCTCCAGCACCTACCTCCCGGGAAAAACGTATGTGCGCCCGGTTTGGGCCCTTAAATCCAAATGGGGAAAACTCTTCTCATATGGCGGGCACCCAGGGTTCATGGGGTCGCTTTTTTTTTTTCCCCCCAATTACGGGTGGCCTACTCTTGCTCAGGACATGAGGGATTTTGTTCAAAGCCTGCCCCCTCCTTGCCCGTAAAAAGGGTTTCCTCGCCTCAACCCGGGGCCCTTTTTTTTCAGCCGCTCCCTGTGCCGGGAAAAACCCGGGAAACCCATGTACCCCAGGGACTTCATTAGGGAAACCCTCCCCCCCTCCTGGGGAAACACGGTAAATGGGGGTTTGTTACCGACCTTTTTTTCCCAAAATGGCCCACTTTACCCACTGATTTTGGGTTACCCTCTGCCCCCCAACGGGCCCAAAAATTTTTTCTGCCCAACGTTTTTTTCCCCGCTGAAAGGGTCTCCCTTTACATATTGTCTCAGATAGGGGAGCCCAAAATTTATTGCTAAATTTTGGGGCCCTTTGTGTGGGTAAATTGCGGGTCCATTTAAAATTTCTCTTCCGCAAACCACCCCCAGACTGGGGGAAAGGTTGAGAGGGCCCCGTGTTGGCACCTACCTGGGGCATTTTGTGCCCGGGCCCCTTTGGAAAACTGGTCTGACTTCTTCCCGGGGGGAAAGTTTTTTTTAACTCTTTGATTGGGGAACCCGCGGGGGCCCCCCCCTTTTTTGTCGTGTTTGGATCACATCCCCGCCCACCTCCCCCCCTTGGGCTCCCTCGTGTCATGCCCCGCCAGGGATGCCCAAGAAAAGAACAAAAAGGTTTTTAGGGCAGCTCACCACGGGGGCCCTTTTTAGGGGTTTTCTGCCCCACAAAAGGTCCGGGCGGGACAAAATACCGTGGGACTCCCCCCCTATTTAGCCAGGCGTTTAAAGGTTTGGCTATCCAGCAAATAAAATTCGCTTTGGGGTTGCCTACTAAAAGTTAGGTCCTAAATAGGGGGGGTCCCTTTGAGGTATTTGAAACCGCTAAACCGGGGTGCCTAAAAGCCCCTCCGCCTCCCTCCACCCGCGAAACCCCGGGAAACCCCTTTCCCCATGCCCCTTTTCTCCCTAAGCCGGTGGGGGCTGAATCGCTTCCCCCCGGGCCCTTTTCTCCCCTTCTCCTGGGGCCCAAAACTCGGGAATAAAAACTTTGAGTCAAGGAGGTTTTTTTTGGCAAAGAAACAGTGCGGGGAAGCGGTTCTTTCTCATTGACGGGAAAGGGGGTTTTTCGGGCCGGAGGACGGTCGTGGAACCGAGCCCCAACCTGTCCCTGCCCCCCTCTCTGGGTTTCAAAAAAAGGGGGGGAGACCTAAGGGGGGGTACTGTCACGGGGGTCGGGGGCTCCGCGCCCCCTGCGCCCTAATTCCCGCTCGCGGGGGTTCTGGCCCGGGGGCTGCGGGGGCCCGCCCCACCCCTCGGTTTGCCCGGCGCCCCCCCTCTCTTACCGGGCCCCGGCTCCGGAACGCCGCCCCTGCCTTCCCGGGCCGACGTGCGCGGGCCGCCGCTTAGGGCGCCCCGCGCCCGGGCCTTCTAAAAAATTTTAAAAGGGGCCGGTGTCCCGAAAAATTTGGGTTTTTGTCGGGCGCTGGCCCCTTTTTTTAGGTATCCCCCCCCCATACTTCCTGCCACCCCTGTTGGTGTTTTTTTGGGTGCTTAGAGAGTTTTGGGAGTTCCGTTTTGGGATTACCCGTGAAACCAGTCCGTTTGCTTACTTTTCCCTAAATTTGCCTGTTTGCCGCCTGCCCTGCCCCGTCTGCCCGGTCTTTTGCCCTACGAACCTCTCTGCCGGCCCGCCCTTTCTTCCTGTCCCCGACTACGCCCCCGGATTATTTTTCGTACCACGCTGAAACCCCGGCCCGCCATCCAAGCTTTCACGTCGGGGTAACGACCTGGTAGCCTCACTCCGCAGCAAGTCCACCCCGTTTTGCGGGGGGGGGCCCCCTCTTGTAAAAAACCCGGGGGTTTATTTTAGTTTTCCTTTCCCCGGGCTTTGGCTTAGCTATCCGCTTGCTTTTAGCCCGCGGATCCACTCCCCCCCGTTACGGGTCGCCCTAAAATCCATGGAGTTTGGGTCCATGGATTTTTAAAGTATGGGTGGGGGGCCAAAGTTCCCCAGGGAACAGTTTTTTTGGAAACCTTTGCCTGAGCGCAGACTTCACAAGATGCCACATACCCTTTCAACATCACGGGGCAAATGAGGGCCCCCCGGAAAATTACAGAAATAAGTTTTTTTGGGTGCCAGACACTCCAGGATCCCAGACAACCAGAATCAAAAAATTTTTTTAAAACTTGTGGGCCAAAAACGAGGGGGGACAAAGCCCTTTTTAAATAGGAAAATTTAGCCGGTCTCATATCCTGGTGGGACTAATCTCAGTGGCTAAATCAGGGGAAATAGCTGAGACAACATCCCCTTTTGGGCAATATGGGGTGCCAAAAACCCTCCTAGATGCGTAGCTGGCACAGAACTTCTAGATAGAGCATCACCCTTTCCCAAAATTTTTTCGAACCAGGTCTGTAAGTAAAAACCCAAAGTTAAACGCGAAAAAAAATAATGCCCAAGGGCCCTGACGTGGTTTTAAAACCTTTTTTTAGCACTCTCAAAAAAGGTAAGATTCTTATGATCAAAATGGCCCCTTTTGGGCACCCTCGGGGAAGGGGCCCGCCTTCCTCGAAGGCCCATTTAATAGCCAACAACCCCCGGGTTTCCCCAAACATCATAATTCCTTTCAGCTGGAAAATTTTAAACGTGAAAAAAAGGGCAAAAAGGGCGAAGGTTAGTCATATTGGGCGGACCCCTAAAGACAAACCCCCCCCGGCGCCATCCCCGGGAAGCACAACCCAAAAAAACGAAAAAGGTTTGTTTGGTGATCACTTGAATAACACAGGAGCTAAAAAAAAACACTGCTTAAGCTTCCAAAAGCATCTATGGCCTAAAGGTTCCAATTACTAAAATTTCCCCCCCCCCTTCTTAGTCATGTCAGTAAAGGGGCCAAACTAAGCAAAAAAAATTACGAATAAATTTTCGAAATTGGGGGCGCAAACCCTAGGAAACCCCCCTGTAGGGCCTTCAGAGGGTAAAAGGGCGGGCCCAATCGAGAATTGGGGCCTTTAATTTTACCGGGTTTCCTCCCAAATGAGTTAGGGGGTTCCCCGATTACCCAAAAAAAGGTACCCCCCTCACCCCAAAAAAAAACATTTTTTTTAAGCTTGACAAACAAACATTTTCCTTTAGGGTTTGCAATTTCCTGTCGTATGTGTTTAACTGGGGCGCCCCAAAAATTTTGAATGATTAAAAAGTCATCCAGGTAAACACCAACAAAAAACCGATGATTCCCCCCGGAAAACAAACATTAACCAGGTTCGGAACACCGCGGGAAACATTTCCCCAACCTTTAACGGGAAACACCAATTCTCAAAAAAGACCTTCAAGGTTAAACCGGGTTTTTTCCCCTCCCGCCCCTTCTCGAAAACGGATGAAAGGGTTAAAAAGGCCCCCAAGGTCCAACTTGGAAAACCATTTTGCTTTCCCCGGATTTGGTTTAACAGATCAGGGGTCAAGGATAATGGGTATTGGGGTTTTTCTACCGATATTTTATTTAGTTTTACGGGAATCTTGCAAAGGACGGAGGCCTCCATCCTTTTTCCCACAAAGAAAAAACCCCCGCACCCATGGGAGACACCCAAGGGCGGAAAATGGGCCCCCCCCCCTTTTGTAAGCCCCCCCCCCCTTTCCCCCGCAAAAAAAATTTTTTTTTTTTTTTCCCCTTTTTCCCCGTCTAGGGGGGAAAAAACCAAAAAAAACCCCCCCCCCGAAAAAAAATTTAAAATTTAACCCCCCCCCCCCCCCCCCTTGGGGAAAACCCCACCCCCCCCCGGGCACTAGGTCAATGGGACATCCCCTAAGAACTTTTTGAGGGGGTAGTATCTCCAAATTTTTTCGAGAAAATACCCCAGCAAAGTCACGGGTAAAAACCCGGGAAACTGCTCCACCTCAGTATTTTTCCCGTATGGTTTGGGAACACCTGTCCCAAAACACCGTTTTTTCCCCCCCTTGACTAATTTACCCCGAATTCCCCGTCCCCAAAAAAGGGTTTTTGTTTTTTTGAAGCCAGGGCATCCCAACACCACAACAGTGGGGGACCCCCCCCATAATAAAAAAAAAAACTTTTTATATTTTATGGATTTAGACCAAACCCTCTCCAGCCCAGGGGTACAAAGTTGGATTTTTGCCCCTGCTATGGGGTGGATCCCAAAAGCCCCAAACCCCAGAGACCAGATAGCGGTCTCCAAGGTAGGCCCCCGACTTGACCCAAAGGGCGCATCAACAAAATTAAAAAGCGATCCAGAATCCCACAAATGCACTTCCCGAAAACCCGACGCGACAAGTATGAAATCCCTTTTCTGGTAGCAGCAATTTTTTTGGGTAAGGGAAGGGAAAAAACCGCTGCCTAAGTGAAACTTTCCCCCAGACCACCTAGGCCTGGCGTTTTTCTGGCCTGGGCTTTTTTTCCTTTTTGGGGCACTCCCCCAATTTCCGTGTCCATTCCCGCCACATTTGAAGCAAAAACCCCTGGGTGCGACGAGTAGTCCCCACGGGCACTAGCACAATCCCCGGAAAAAAGCCCCCACTTGCATGGGCTCCCCCCTGGGTTTTTCAACGGAAACAAAAGGGTTTTAAAAGGGGACCATGGTTTTGGGCCACCGGGGAGGAAAACCCTTTTTCCCCACGTTTTCCCAAAACGTCTGTCCAACGTACCGGGGTTTGGGAAGCCACCAACAAATCCTTTGCATGATCAGCTTTAAACCCCAATCTAAACTGGCATCTGAGAGCTGGGGCGTTCCCCCCAGACGGAAACACACCACGACGACATTCCAAAACAACAAATTCCCCCCACCGCTTTTGACCCTGCTTTTAAGGTGGCAGGTTTAGCCTCGGCCACAGCTTCCCTATCTGGTTCCAAACAAAAAGTAAACCCCCAAAGCGGCAAAGAACCTGTCCACAGAAGACATTTCAGGGGGAACTGGGGGAATGAAAAAGCCCCCTCCTGGGGGGGGCCCCCGAAATAGGGGGCAAAAAAACCCTTCCCACCCCTTTGCTCCTCTTGCCCAGGTACTGGGTGGAGCCTAAAATACAGGCACATCCCTCTCTAAATGCCCCAAAAGGGGCCTTCCTGTTACCTGAGAACCTGTCAGGCAACTGGATAGGGGGCCCCCACAGGAGGGGAAAGGGTAGTGCAGGGGCACTCTGGGGGTTGGGGGAGACTCCTTTTTTCACCCTCAGCGCCAAAATCCCGGACTACCTTGGTAAGCCCCCCGCATCTGCTCTACCATAAACTGTCCCTGGGGGTTTATAGTGAGGGGAGAGCAGTAACCCGGTTTCGGCCTGGAAAATTCAAAGTCAAGGGAGGGTTCCCGTGAGCCCTGGCTGGGAAACCCCCCCCCCCTGTCCCTCCTACTTGACTGCTGCCCAGACGGCAAAACGGGGAACTGGACACAGTCCCCCTTCCCGGGTGCTAGAGTGCGGGGGGGGCCCTCAGAAGTAAATAGTCAACAGTCCGGGGAAATACCAAAACAAAACCCCAAAAACCCCAAATCAGAACCAGAAAGGGGTAAACGTAAACAAGCCCAGGTCAAAACCCCGAACGGGAGCGAGGTACAAAATCCGAAGAAAAAGGGCCCAGGTAAGTAAAAAAGGGCCCAGGTCAGGGGACCACAAATAAAAAAGCCCCAATACCCAAAACACAGGGAAAACAACAGCCCGGGGGAAAATTTTTACAGGCCAGCAAATCAGCTTTGCAGGGAGTTTTGTGAAATTTCCCCATACCGCCCCTGTAAACCCGATTTGGGGCGGCCCCTGGGACCCTTTCCCCTTTTGGGTGGGCTTCAAATCCCCGAGCTGCCAGCAGCAAGTGTATCAGGGTGGGGTTTTCAAACAGCTGCGCAGGGCCCGTTATCCCGCCGGGCCGGGAAAAACAGGGCCCAGCCCTGACAAATATATTTTGTTTTTTTTAAAAATTATAAAGGGAAACAGCAGATTAAAATTAAACTGAAATTGAAAAAACCTTCATTTTGGCCTTTGGGGGAAACTTTTTTTTTCTTAAAGGGGGAGTTTGCAGCACAGGCCCCAAAAAGCAGTTTTGGGAAAAAAGGGTTTTAAAACTGAGGGATTTTGAGGGGGTGAAAAGAGTCTTTTTCGAGTGTTTTTTTTTAAAGGGGGTTTTTTCTTTTAAGTGTGGAACTTTAAATTTAAGACCCTTTTAAATTTTGGGGAATTTTTGAGGGGAACCCGTATTGGGATTAAATTTTATTTTTTATAAATTTTAAAATTTTATATATCTTTTTTGGGGAACAACCCCTGAATTTCCCTGTTTGACAAGCTGTTTCCCGTGCACAAACCCGTGCCAAAGTTGCCCTCCTTTTAGCAAAAGTTTCGAGGGGGGATACTCTTTTGGCCCAAAATTTTTGCACACTGCACAATTTTTGAAGCCCCCGGGTCCTGGATTTAAGGAAACAATGGGGACACAATCCATTCCAAAATTGGAAGCGAGCCGGCGCCCCCCTGGGCCTCACTCGCAGGTGTAGATAAATGGGGGGGGTGGGAGCATGGAGGGCAGGGAAAAAAAGGCCCGCTAATGGGGAACAGTAAGAAAGAAGGGGGAGGAAAAATGTCCGGGAGGCTAGTCCTAAACTGGTACACCCCAACAATTTTTTTGCAAGATTGGCGGATAGGGGGGTGTCGGGTTTAGAATAGCATTGCTGCAGCAAGACACTACCCCTGTCCCCGCTTCCCCGTAAAAATGGGGAAAAGGAAATGCAGGTCCCGGCTAAACAGTGCTAAATAGTTGGGGAAATCAATTTTTAGGGGCACAGACCAAAGGGGAAAACTGCCACAAAGA
>JAODAL010043655.1:0-33645 GCA_025379985.1 Phyllomedusa bahiana
AACCATTATCATTATATGTACATTTTTTTATCCCGCTCTTGATATGTAATTTGATACACATTATAATTCTTTTGTATCGTTTCCCTTTTATTGTTTTTGGGTGTGGGTGCTGTTTGCAGTGGGGGGGTGGGGCCCAAAGTGGGGGCGCGTCCCCGGGGGGCGCTCGGGCGTCACCGCGGGTACGGGTTCACCAGCTTTTTTTTTTTGTTAAGATTTAGGCCCACCAGCTTGGGAAGAGGGGGAGGGGGGGGGGGGATAAATAAAAAAAAAAAAAAAAGAAAAAATCAGTCCGTCCCCCTCCCAAAAATGCACGGGGCGCGGCCGCTGTTGGTTGGGCCCATTTTCCAGAAGTGGGGAAAAAAAAAAAAACCTTCCAGAAAAATTTCACAGTCTAATTGGTTTAAAGAAACAAACAGGATAATGAGTCTTATCTGCCGGGTCCTAATGATTGAAGGAAAGGGGGGGGGGGGGAGGCGCTGTGCGGAGACGGCTTCCTCCCCCCCATCATGGCGGAAGCGGCTTTTAGGGGAAGTTTAATGCTTTTCTGAGTGCTGAAACCCCCAAAATGTTCCCCCCTAATTCCCAGAAATGTATTATAGGCCGCTGACAAACCCGGGGGAGCGAGCTGACCGCATCGTGCAGGATGGACAGCGGAGCCATTCCCAGGGGTTACTAGGAAATGTGTCCCCGCAACCAGTCCGGTATATGAGGTGTCAGGCAACCAGCCCCGGGGACCAGTCCGGTTCGAGGGCGTCAGGAACCAGTCCCCGGCGCCCAGTCCAGCGTACGAGGTCGTCGGGCACCCAGTCCCCGGCGACCAGTCCTGCGTACGAGGTCGTCGGGCAACCAGTCCCCGGCGACCAGTCCAGCGTACGAGGTCGTCAGGCAACCCTCCCCGGCGGAACCCGTCCAGGTAAAGGGCTCGGGCAACCCGTCCCCGGCGACCAGTCCCCGGACGAGGTCGTGGGCAAAAAAGTCCCCGGGACCAGTCCACGTACGGGGCGTCGGGGGAACCAGTCCCCAGGACCCGTCCAGGGACGATCGTCAGGCACCCGTCCCCAGCGACCCGTCCGCGTCGGGTCGTCAGGCAACCAGTCCCTAGCGAGGCAGCTCGTCCCTAGCAACCAGCCCTGTACATGAGGTTGTCAGGCAGCTCGTCCCTAGCAACCAGCCCTGTACATGAGGTTGTCAGGCAGCTGCCCGCAAACCCCCCTGTAATGAGGTTGTCAGGGAGCTCTCCCCAGCAACCAGCCCTGAATGAGGGTTTAGGAAACTCGCCCCTAGCAACCACCCTGTCATGAGGTTTTCAGGCAGCTGTCCCTAGAACCAGCCCCGTAATGAGTGGGCGGCAGCTGTCCCTAGCAACCAGCCTGTACTGGGTTGTCAGGCGCTCTTCCCCCGCAACCGTTACTTTAGGTTTTCAGGAAGTGTCCTCCCCCCAAAACCCCAAGCCCTGTACATGGGTTGTCAGGAGTTCCCAGCACCAGCCTGTAATGAGGTTGTCAGGCAGCCCCTCCCCAGAACCAGTCCCCGTAATGAGGTTGTCAGGCAGCCAGTCCCTAGCACCCAGTCCTGTACATGAGGTTGTCAGGCACTAGTCCCTAGCAACCAGTCCTGTACATGAGGTTGTCAGGCAGCTAGTCCCTAGCAACCAGTCCTGTACATGAGGTCGTCAGGCAGCCAGTCCCTAGCAACCAGTCCTGTACATGAGGTCGTCAGGCAGCCAGTCCCTAGCGAGTAGCGACCAGTCCTGTATACTCTTTTTAACAGCTTTCTCTTAGCCTCCAGCCTATTTGACATTACCCAGACTCTCTATTGAGCTGCAAGTAATTTCTACATCACTGTTGCCATCCAATAATGAGTAGTTGATAATTTGGCGCCACCCGCCCCAGCCCACTGCCAACCTACAGCAGATACAGAGAAAAGGAAAGAGCAGCACAGAGTATGTCAGGAGAGGAGTGTGCTGATCTTATGGCAGACACTTTCTGGTTGTCACACAACTTCTGACCTACTGTTGTCGCACAGCCGTGATCCCTGCGATTTGCTGCTGTATCCGGTTCATTAAATAACTGAAATTCCCGACATATTTCACTCTACAAATACAAGTGGCGATTCGTCAGATCACCCCCCCTTGCCGGGACCGAAGTAACCTAGAAATGCAGACACCAGGACAGAATGTCCAGATATCAGGATTAGGTCTACATGATTCACTGTGAGGGAAAGCGGGCAGCAGAGGCTCCCGGCAGGGGCCCGCCATCGTCCACACTGAGAGGACCAGACAAGTAGTACTGTGCAGCGTCCGTATATACAGGACAGAAGTGGCACTGTGCAGCGTCCGTATATGCAGGAGGGGGGAAGTGGCACTGTGCAGCGTCCGTATATGCAGGAGAGGGGAAGTGGCACTGCGCAGCGTCCGTCCCTGCAGGAGGGGGGAAGTGGCACTGCGCAGCGTCCGTCCATGCAGGAGGGGGGAAGTGGCACTGCGCAGCGGCCGTCCATGCAGGAGGGGGGGAGTGGCACTGAGCAGCGTCCGTATATGCAGGAGAGGGGAAGAGGCACTGTGCAGCGTCCCCATATGCAGGAGAGGGGAAGTTTGGGACTGTGCAGCGTCCCTATATGCAGGAGAGGGGAAGTGGCACTGCGCAGCGTCCGTATAAGCAGGAGAGGGGAAGTGGCCCCGCGCAGCGTCCGTATATGCACGAGAGGGGAAGTGGCACTGCGCAGAGTCCGTATATGCAGGAGAGGTGAAGTGGCACTGCGCAGCGTCCGTATATGCAGGAGAGGAGAAGTGGCACTGCGCAGCGTCCGTATATGCAGGAGAGGAGAAGTGGCACTGTGCAGTGTCCGTATATGCAGGAGAGGAGAAGAGGTACTATGCACTGTTAATATATACAGAACAGAAGAAGCTCTGTACAGTGTCCATAAATATACAGAATAGGAGCAGATACTGAAGATTACAACCAGTATACAGGGTTGTGCTGTGCACTGTCCATATGTACAAGTGGATACTGAGGCTTACATGCAGTATACAGGGCAGGAGAAGTGGTACTGTGCACTGCCCATATATACAGAATGAGAGTGGATACTGAGGCTTACATGCAGTATACAGGGCAGGAGAAGTGGTACTGTGCACTGCCCATATATACAGAAGGAGAGTGGATACTGAGGCTTACATGCAGTATACAGGGCAGGAGAAGTGGTACTGTGCACTGCCCATATACAGAATGAGAGTGGATACTGAGGCTTACATGCAGTATACAGGGCAGGAGAAGTGGTACTGTGCACTGCCCATACATACTGAATGAGAGTGGATACTGAGGGTTACACGCAGTATACAGGGCAGGAGAAGTGGTACTGTGCACTGCCCATATAAACAGAATTGGAGCATGTTGGGTTCTGGGCGGTGCACTGATGGCCGCTGTCCCATCGATGTCACTCACTGAGCGGCTGGGGACAGTACTGTGGTCGTTTCCGCCATATTGAGTGTAATGATTGCGCAGTTGTAGTTTTCGGGTTGTCTCCTGTCTGTTTTCTCCACCCGTCATTGATCGTCCGGTAACGACCTTATTTTCTCCTGCACAAATCGGTATCAACCCATTTACCCGTGAGCTGCCGATATGACCCCCCGGGGTTGTAAGGCCCCACACCCCCTCCCCCATCACCGATGGGGAAAGATGGCGGCAGCAGTAACCCCCCCACCCCTCCGGAGCCCGGCAGGTGTCACATGATGTCGGTACCATCATGTATCCGCTCCCCTCCCCACTCCTTGTTGTCGCTGACAGACACAAATTTTGTGCCACCATTTTTATTCTGCGACGTCCGAGGCGGTGGGCGCAAATCACCAAACAGATCAGAGTCTACGGCCGGCCGGGCGCGTCATGTGTGGACAAGGGATGGCGAGTTACACAAGGTCGCCATGGCAACGCTGCACCTGACAGGAATCTCTCAGTAGTGCAGCCTCAGGGATTGGGCCTGTGATCGGCATGGGGAGGGGGAGGGAAGAGAAACTTCTACTCGGCTGCAACAACCTTATTATGGTTGGTCATGGGGTGAATTCTGGCACTATGGGGGCGCTCTCTCCTGACACTGTATATGGGGGCGCTCTCTCCTGACACTGTATATGGGGGCGCTCTCTCCTGACACTGTATATGGGGGCGCTCTCTCCTGACACTGTATGGGGGCACGCCATCTGGTAGTGAATATGGGGGCGCTCTCTCCTGACACTGTATATGGGGGCGCTCTCTCCTGACACTGTATATGGGGGCGCTCTCTCCTGACACGGTATATGGGGGCGCTCTCTCCTGACACTGTATATGGGGGCGCTCTCACCTGACGCTGTAAATGGGGCCGCACTCTCCTGAAACTGTATATGGGGCCGCTCCGCAAGCTAGTGAATATGGCGGCGCGCCGCCTGGTAGTGAATATGTGGGCGCTCTCTCCTGACACTGTATATGGGGGCGCCCCGCCTGCTAGTGAATATGGGGGCGCTCTCTCCTGACACTCTATATGGGGGCGCTCTCTCCTGACACTCTATATGGGGGTGCCCTCTCCTGACACTGTATATGGGGGCGCCCCGCCTGGTAGTGAATATGGGGGCGCGCCGCCTGGTAATGAATATGGGGGCGCCCCACCTTCATCGCACAATCACCCTACCCTCGTGTTGGACTACAGTAGGCAATTTAATGAAATCAAAAAAATTGTCAACAGATACTTGCCCATTCTATATGAGGACGACATAATTAACGAGATTTTGACGGAGGGCCACCGTGTAGTATCACGCAGGGCCAAAACTTTGGGAGACTCCCTTGTATCTAATAATTTCCAACAATATTTTCAACAGCCAACGTGGCTCAGATATAAGGGGTTCTTCAAATGTGGTACTAATCCCTGCCGAACTTGCAAATATGCATTAATATGTAAAGATTTTAGTGACTCTGGTAACACGAGTAAATTTCCTATCCGTAGTTACATCAACTGCAATTCTCATCATCTGATTTATGGGGTAATATGTCAATCATGTAATTTACTTTATGTAGGCAGTACAATGAGGAAGCTCAAAGTGAGATTTTTGGAGCACATTAATGACATCAATACCAATTCCTTTAGAAATAAATTTAATTTAAACTAACCATTTTATACAAGCTCATAATTGTGATTTTAGCACTTTAAGGGTCTTTGGTATAGAACAGTGTGTCCGTTCCAATAGGGGTGGGGATTTAGAACGATATCTCAGGGATAGGGAAGCATATTGGATTATGACACTAAATACATTGGTTCCTTATGGATTAAACTTACGACGAGAGATCATGTTTCATTATTTACATCCAATTATATTAATTTTTCTGGATCTTATAGCTTGCAAATTTTTGAATTTTATGTATATTATTTTATGTTGGGTCACTTATTTTTGTTTTTCCCAATTGTGAGCTTGTTTTTTATGCCCCTTTAAGATCGGTACTAAATATCATACTGTACCATATTAAATCAATCATACAAAGGTATTATTCAATCCGACTCATTGCCTTGTGTTGCCGTTTTCCCCACTTTACTGCGCTGTAGCGCTTATTCTGTTACCTAGGCAGCGGGTATTTCTACCTTATCCACGTCCCTGCGCGTGCCCGGACCCTTTTGGCTCACGCACGCGCAGTGCCGTGGATTTCCCGTTTGACATCACTAGGCTGTGGGTTGCGTTGCGCATGTCCGGAATGATGTCACTTCCCGGGTTCGCCATGGTTACTCAGTTGTTTTCGCTCCACACGCGGTTTACTGTGGCGTCGCGGCAAACAAGGTAAGAGTAGGCGGGCAATTAATTAAGTTAGTAAGCTCACATGTGTATTGTCTGTGGGGTTCGTGCACATAAGAAAAGCACTTCATTTTTTGTTAGACATGCTATGAGTAAGGGGGTTGTTCTGCTAACCCGAAACGCGTTAGCTGCTCTCCCTTTTGCCTCTGTGACTGTCTACTACTTGTTTTTGTTACTGGTGAGTGCATTAATTGTTTTTGGAAATCTTTTTAAACAATCAATAAATATGGATATATTTTAAATACATTTGGATGCGTGCTGGATACCTTCATCTATCATTGTGACTTTGCTGCCGTTCCTTGGGACTGTGCATCCGTGCATTGCACCTTATGCAGGATTGTGGGCTGGCTCATCTTTTTTTCAACTGGTATCTGGGGCCGCTCCGCCTGGTAGTGAATATGGAGGCGCGCCGCCTGGTCGGGAATATGGGGGCCCTCTCTCCTGACACTGTATATGGGGGCGCGCCACCTGGTAGTGAATATGGGGGCGCTCTCTCCTGACACTCTATATGGGGGCGCCCTCTCCTGACACTATATGGGGGTGCCCTCTCCTGACACTGTATATGGGGGCGCCCCGCCTGGTAGTGAATATGGGGGCGCGCCGCCTGGTAATGAATATGGGGGCGCCCCACCTGGTAGTGAATATGTGGGCGCTCTCTCCTGACACTGTATATGGGGGCGCCCTCTCCTGACACTGTATATGGGGGCGCCCCGCCTGGTAATGAATATGGGGGCGCCCCACCTGGTAGTGAATATGTGGGCGCTCTCTCCTGACCCCTGTATATGGGGGCGCCCCGCCTGCTAGTGAATATGGGGGCGCTCTCTCCTGACACTGTATATGGGGGCGCTCTCTCCTGACACTCAATATGGGGGCGCTCTCCTGACACTCTATATGGGGGCGCTCTCTCCTGACACCGTATATGGGGGCGCTCTCTCCTGACACTCTATATGGGGGCGCTCTCTCCTGACACTCTATATGGGGGCGCTCTCTCCTGACACTCTATATGGGGGCGCTCTCTCCTGACACCCCTTTTGGGGGCGCTCTCTCCTGAACTCTATAGGGGGGCGCCTTCCGACACTTTTTTGGGGGGCCTTTCTCCCTGACACTTTTTTGGGGGCCCTCTGACAGTGAATATGGGGGCGCCCCGCCTGGTAATGAATATGGGGGCGCCCCACCTGCTAGTGAATATGGGGGGCGCTCTCTCCTGACACTGTATATGGGGGCGCTCTCTCCTGACACTGTATGGGGGCACGCCATCGGGTATGAAATGGGGGCGCTCTTCCTGACACTGATATGGGGGGCGCTCTCTCCTGAACTGTATATGGGGGCGCTTCCCCTTGACACGTTATGGGGGCGTCTCTCCTTACACTAAAAAGGGGGCGCCCCCGCCTGCTAGTGAATATGGGGGCGCCCCGCCTGCTAGTGAAAGGGGGCGCCCGCCTCTAAAATTTGGGGGGCGCCCCCCCGATGAATATGGGGAGCCCCGCCTGGTAGTGAATTTGGGGGGCGCTCTCTCCTGAACTGATATGGGGGCCTCTCTGACCTGTATATGGGGGCGCTCTCTCCTGACACTGTATGGGGGCACGCCATCTGGTAGTGAATATGGGGGCCTTCCCCTGACACTGTTAGGGGGCGCCTCCCCTGACATGTATATGGGGGGCTCTCTTGACACGTATATGGGGGCGTTTCCCCCTTACACTGAATATGGGGGCGCCCCCCCTCAGTGAATTGGGGGCGCCCCCCTGCTAGTGAATAGGGGGGGGGGCGCCCCCCTGCTATGTTTTGGGGGGCGCCCCGCCTCCCTAGTAATATGGGGGACGCCGCCGGGTAGTGAATTTGGGGGGCCCTCCCCGACCTGTATAGGGGGGCCCTCTCTCCTGCCCTGTGTATGGGGGGGCTCTCTCCGAATGAAAAGGGGGGGCCGCCGGTATGAATATGGGGGCGCTCCATGGTAACACTAGAGATTTTACCACGTGGGAAATCCCATTTCAGCCAGTAATGGTCCCTGGCCCTCACTTTGATTGCGCAGGGGGGACAACGCCCAAAGAGAAAGTGCAGCCTCCAAAAAAGTGCTACCTTGGGCCCCTCTCTGCCCCTCCAGCGTTATACTGTTGGCCTGTTTGTGGGGGGGATTGCGTTCCAACTGTATACGTGGGAACGTTGGCTCTCTGGCAATGTATTGGGGAGGCTCTTGTCACTGTGCTCAGGGAGGGTTTTCCATCAAGCTGCTGGCCTCACATGGGGGGCCAAAAGGGGTAACTTAAAACTCCGGGGCCCTAATGGAAAAAGTGAAAGGGGGGCCCCCCAAAAATCATGTGCTCTTTCAATGTGGTTCCCCTTATGAGGGAGAAGGGCATTTGGGCCCCCCAGGTGCAGGGGCCCCCTGCGACGCTACCTCTGCACCCCCCCAAGCTACGCCCCGTGGGGGCCTCTCTGCACCCCCCATCCTAACAAACGAGTGATATCCGGGCCCAGAGCTGTATATGGGGGCCCCACTTGGACACGCCGCCTCTAGGGAGGGGGGGGGCACACTTGGACAGCGCCGTCTATGGGGGGGGGGGGGGGAGGCAACTCTGGGAAACGCCGCCCTTTTGGGGGGGAGGGGGAGGCACACTCTGGACAGCGCCGCCTCTATGGGGGGGGGAGGGGGAGGCACACTCTGGACAGCGCCGCCTCTATGGGGGGGGAGGGGGAGGCACACTTGGACACGCCCCCCCCCAAAGGGGGGGAGGGGGAGGCACACTTGGACAGCGCCGCCCCATGGGGGGGAGGGGGGGGCACACTTGGACGCGCCGCCCCTTTTTGGGGGGGGGGGGGGGACACCCTTTGGGCGCCCCCCCCCCCCCCTTGGGGGGGGAGGGGGGGCACCTCTGGACAGCGCCGCCTCTATGGGGGGGGGGGGGGGAGGCCACCTGGGCAGCGCCGCCTCTTGGGGGGGCGGGGGAGGCACACTCTGGACGCGCCGCCTCTTGGGGGGGGGGGGGGGAGGGGACACACTTGGACAGCCCGCCTCTATGGGGGGGGAGGGGGAGGCACCCTCTGGACCGCGCCCCCTCTATGGGGGGGAGGGGGGGGGGACACCCCGGACGCCGCCTCCCATGGGGGGGGGGGGGGGGAGGCAATCTGGACAGCCCGCCTCTATGGGGGGGGGGGGGGGGAGGACAACCTGGACAGCGCCGCCTCTATGGGGGGGGGGGGGGGAGGCACACTCTGGGCAGCGCCGCCCCATGGGGGGGGGAGGGGGAGGACAAAATCTGGACAGGGGCCGCCTTATGGGGGGGGGGGGGGAGGCCACACTTGGACAGCGCCCCTCTATGGGGGGGGGGAGGGGGGGCCACTCTGGACAGCCCGCCTTATGGGGGGGGGGGGGGGGCACACTCTGGACAGCCCCCCTCTATGGGGGGGGAGGGGAGGCACATTGGAAGCGCCGCCTCTATGGGGGGGGAGGGGGAGGCACATCTGGACAGCGCCCCCTCTATTTGGGGGGGGGGGGGAGGGACATCGGACAGCGCCCCCCTCTATGGGGGGGGGGGGGGGGCACATCTGCAGCGCCGCCCCTTTTGGGGGGGGGGGGGGGGAGGCAAAATCTGGCAGCGCCGCCTCTAGGGGGGGGAGGGGGAGGCACACTCTGGGCACGCCGCCTCTATGGGGGGGGGGGGGGGGAGGCCACCTTGGGCCGGCCCCCCTCTATGGGGGGGGAGGGGGAGGCAACTTGGGGGCAGCGCGCCTCTATGGGGGGGGGGGGGGAGGCCCCACCGGCAGCGCCGCCTCTATGGGGGGGAGGGGGAGGCACACCCGGACACGCGCCTCTATGGGGGGGGGGGGGGAGGCCCACTCTGGACAGCGCCGCCTCTTGGGGGGGGGAGGGGGAGGCCATTGGACAGCGCCGCCCTATGGGGGGGGAGGGGGGGGGCACACCTGGACAGCGCCCCCTCTATGGGGGGGAGGGGGAGGCACACTTGGACCGCCGCCTCTATGGGGGGGAGGGGGGGCCATCTGGGACAGCGCCGCCTCTATGGGGGGGGAGGGGGAGGCACACTCTGGACAGCGCCGCCTCTATGGGGGGGGGAGGGGGAGGCCACTCTGACAGCCCGCCCTATGGGGGGGGAGGGGGGGGGGCCACTTGGACAGCGCCGCCTCTATGGGGGGGGGAGGGGGGGCACACTCTGGACAGCGCCGCCCATGGGGGGGGAGGGGGAGGCAATTGGACACGCCCCCTCTATGGGGGGGGGAGGGGGAGGCACACTCTGGACAGCGCCGCCTCTATGGGGGGGGGGAGGGGGAGGCACACTCTGGACAGAGCCGCCTCGAGGGGGGGGGGAGGGGGAGGCACACACTTGGACAGCGCCCCCACAATGGGGGGGGGGAGGGGGAGGCACCTTGGCAGCCCGCCTCTATGGGGGGGGGGGGGGGCACACTCTGGCACGCCGCCTCTATGGGGGGGGGGGGGCACACTCTGGGGAAACGCCGCCCTATGGGGGGGGGGGGCCAAATTACAGGCCCCCTATGGGGGGGGGGCACACACTGTACAGCGCCCCCTTATGGGGGGGGGGGCCCCCCTTGGACAACGCCCCTTATGGGGGGGGGGACACTTGGACAGCGCCCCTCTAGGGGGGGGGGGCACACTCTGGACAGCGCCACCTCTATGGGGGGGGGGGCACACTCTGGACCGCACCACCTCTATGGGGGGGGGGCACACACTGGACCGCACCGCCTCTATGGGGGGAGGCCCACACTGGACAGCACCGCCTCAATAGGGGGGTGGGCACACTCTGGACAGCGACGCCTCTATGGAAGGGGGGGGGTGGACACTCCGCACAGCACCGCCTCTGCGGGAGGAGGGTGGGGGGACCCACTTTGGACGGCACCACCTCTGCGGAGCAAGGTGGGGGGGGGGGGGGGACACACTCTGGACGGCGCCACCTCTAAGGGTGGTTTGGGGGACATCGCCACCGTTATATGGGGAGGTGGAGGTCAAAACCTGGCTGTGGCCTCTACTTATGAGGGGGAAAGGCACACTTGGACGCTGCCTCAATGCGGGAGGTGGGTGTTAGGTATAGGAGCACACTTTGGATGCCGTCGCCTCTAAGGGGGATGGGCATGCTCTGGAAAATGCCACCTCTATGGGGGGCGCACTCTGGACAGCACCGCCTCTATGGGGGGGGCACACTCTGGACAGCACCGCCTCTATGGGGGGGCACACTCTGGACAGCACCGCCGCTATGGGGGGGGCGCACGCTGGACAGCACCGCCTCTATGGGGGGGCACACTCTGGACAGCACCGCCTCTATGGGGGGGGGCACACTCTGGACAGCACCGCCTCTATG
Organism: Phyllomedusa bahiana; assembly: GCA_025379985.1. Lineage (NCBI taxonomy): Eukaryota > Metazoa > Chordata > Amphibia > Anura > Hylidae > Phyllomedusa > Phyllomedusa bahiana. The sequence continues at coordinate 11,131 of JAODAL010043655.1, forward strand.
GGGGGGGGCACACTCTGGCAGCCCCGCCCAAGGGGGGGGGCCCACTTTTGGACACACCCCCTCTATGGGGGGCGCACTCTGGACCATAACTAGGTCAGCGACATCCTGGGCCACAGAGCTGACACTTTATTTCCGGCTCAGGTACAGCTCCTTCTCAAGGTGACCGCGCCCACATCTGCGAATAGTCATCGGCTGCGCACACGGAGCGTCGCCGAAATCATCCTAACGAGGTTTAATCCATAATCTCAGGTCACGCGGCTTATTGGAGGAGAACGTCACAAGGACACAGGAGTTTAAGCCGAGTCTCCAGGAGGAGCAGCTATTAACCTGTGCACGGACCACATGGCGGTCGCCGACTATAGCGCTGCGCAGGGGGTGGGGTGGTCATGTATATGGAGTCTATAGGACCCTTCAGGCAGCGCAGCCGTTACACAGAACACTGTGCAGCAACGTAAACCCGCCAACCGCGTGCCTTACCAATATCGCGCCGGTCATCAGTCTGCGCGCCATATTCTTTATAACATTGTGCAAACCTATAATGATTAAGTCTATGGCCGACTATGGCGGTAGTATTCAGAAGAGGAGTAGCAGTACTGTAAAATAACTATATGGCAGTAGTATTTAAATGCTTCATATTATTTGAGCACCATATGGTTGTGTTATAAAGACTGTATGTACTCTTGGCATTATATAGCAGTATTATATAGGCAGAATATGGGAATATTAACTCATGGCAATATGGCAGTATTATCTTGACAGTAGTTGGTGGTGAGGACTATTACAGCTATATAACTTGGCACCATCTGTGATACTACTGTATATTATATTAGCACTATATGGTGGTGTTATCAGGGTTGTATATAGCAGTATTATCACTGCACAATATAGTGGTAATATGGTGGTGTATGCAGCAATATTAACTTGGCACCCTCTGTAGTACTACTATTAGATTAGCAATATATGGTGTTATTATCAGGGCCATATATAGCCATAATATGTTTGCACTATATGGTGGTATTATGATAACTGTATGCAGCAATGTTAACTGTGCATTATTTGTGGTATTAGGAGGGTTACATAGGACAGCATTATGTAATGGTATTACGAGAGAAGATTACAGTAGTATAACCTTGCACTAGATGTACCATTATGAAGCTGTATATGGTCCCATTAACCTGGCACTATACGTAGTATTATAGGAGCTGTATATAGCAGAATTACCTTGGAACTATTCAGTGGTATGAGGGGAAATATCCTATTGGCAACATATGGTGGTATAAGGGATGTATAATGCAGTATTATTATCTTCAAACTATACACCAGTAAGGTGGCTGTATAGGACACTATTTAGCAGTATGATTATATTATGTGGCTGTTTATGGCTGCATTATCTTCACATTATATAGCAGTAAGGTGGTATTATGTGACTGCACATGACAGTATTATGTTGACACTATACAGCAGTAAGGTGGTATTATGTGGCTGTATATGACACTATATAGCAGTAAGGTGGTATTATTTGGCTGTATATGACACTATATTGCAGTAAGGTGGTCTTATGTGGCTGCACATGGCAGTATTATGTTGACACTATATAGCAGTAAGCTAGTATTATGTGGCTGTATATAGTAGTATTATGTTGACACTATGCAGTAAGGTGGTATCATGTGGCTGTACATGGCAGTATTATGTGGTTGCAAATGGCAGTATTATGTTGACACTATATTGCAGTAAGGTGGTATTATGTGGCTGTACATGACACTATATTGCAGTAAGGTGGTATTATGTGGCTGTACATGACACTATATTGCAGTAAGGTGGTATTATGTGGCTGTACATGACACTATATTGGGGGAGTAAAGGGGTTTTAGTGGCTGTACATGAAAACCCATATGCTGTAAGGTGGTATTATGTGGGTTAAAGACACTATTCAGTAATATTTGGGGGTAAAGGGGGCATTTTTGGGGTAAGGCGTATTATGGGGAATGGCATATTTTTGTTGAATTTGTTTGCATAAGGTGGTTTTTATGTGGCTGACATGCACTATTTGCGTAAAAATGGTATTTTTTGTGGGTGTATATGACACTAATTGCGTAAAGGGGGTTCAGTGGTTTTACAGGGGATAATGTGGTTTCAAAGGCAGTATTCTGTTGACACTATAGCAGTAAGGTGGTATTATGTGGCTGTACATGAGAATTTTTGTTTACATATATAGCAGTAAGGGGGGATTATGGGTGTAATCGAATTTTGTTGACCTAAGCGTAAGGGGGGTATTATGTGGCTGTACTGGTGGGATTTTGTTGACCTATACATAAGGTGGTATTAGTGGTGTAAATGGGGGTATTATGTTGACACTATAGCAGTAAGGTGGTATTATGTGGCTGTACATGGTAGTATTCTCTTTACACTAAATAACAGTAAGTGGGTATTTCTTTTTTAAAAAAGTTTTTTACACTTTAGCATAAATTGGTATCATTTTTGGGTGCACATCCAGTATTTCCGCCATATATAGATTTTTTGGGGGTATTATGTAGATGTCATGAACTTTTAGCATTTTATTTTGACACTAAATAGCAGTAAAATAGTATTACATGGGCTAAAATTAGATTACAAGAAAACAAGGGAAAGAGTTTCTGGTGGTAAGGGGCCCAACTCCCAGAGATAAGGGTGCCAGCTCCTGGGGATAAGGTACCCAACTTCCCAAAATAAAGGAGCCAAACTCCCCGAGATAAGGGTGCCACTCTCCCAGGGATAAGGGGTAACCCCCCGGATAGGGTGCCACCTTCTTTCATACAGGCTTATAATTTACCACTAAGAGTGTCAATCAAGTTATTGGAAGATAACTTGTCCCATAATATTGGGTATACTTACTTTTTCGCGGCGTTACGGCTTGGCCCAAGCAAGTCAGTTAGTTATTTTAGAGCTAACCATGGAGGCCCCTCTGGTCAGGGACACCTCTCCCAGTTTGGACCCCCATATTCTCATAACCCTTGAGATGTCTCCTTCCGTCAAATATTGCATCTTTCCACTTCTAGCTGTTCCTGAGAAAGCTGGGTGACACCCCGTGTAATTTTGTACCCCCGTTGGGATGCTACCCCAAATTTTTCCTGGGAGGCAGATCCAAGCACAAAGGGGTGGACACATCACCCCCCAGAGTCCTAAGGGTAAATATGCTGGTTGAGATGTATTGGTCACCAGCTTTCCAGAGCAGACCAACGAAATTTTAGGGAAAAAGAGGAGTCTCAAAATTTTCTATTTAATAAATTTTCCCCAAAAATTTTAGGGGAAATTCTCTAAATTAAAATCATCAATTTTTTTTTGGGGCGCAGCGGTCGGCCCCCCAAGGCGGAGCCCCTCCCCTGAGCAGTGTTTCTCACTCCAGTCCTAAAGACCCACCAACAGGTCATGTTTTTTGGCTTTTTTAGCATGCACAGGTGAGTTATTATGTGCACAGGTGATTTCATTTTTGTCGTGCATTTTGTGGGAGATCCAAAAACATGCCCTGTTGGTGGGGCTGAGGTTTGGATTGAGAAACATGCCCTAGGGTTATCACAGCCTCGTCCGATTAAAAACGTCAGTCTCCCTCCTCCCCAAAAAAAGAAAAATTTTTAAAAAATTAACCTTTTCTACCCCCAAAATAGCTCGGAAGTGTATAAATAGCAGGGTGTCGTGCCGCGGGCGGCCGCCTGGTGCCGCTGCTCCCGTCTATGCACCCAGTTCACTCTCTGCCTCCCAGACACAGAGGAAGGGCCCTTGCAAAAATAAAAAATTAAAAAAAATAAAAAATATCTTGGTGCAGTTTTAAAATAAAAACCTTGTCTGGTTTTCTTTCCCCCCGTCACCAAAAACGGACCAGAGCCCCCCTCCCCTCCCTCCTGCAAGGAGTCCTATAAGGAGGGGGCTTGGGGTGGGGAACGGTTTGCAGGGTGCTCGCTGATCTAGGGCTTCATAAACTTAAAAGAGGGTCATTCCCAAAGCCCTGACAACTCCACACAGAGGAACCTATAGAGATACAGGAGGGAGACCCTGCAACCTGAGCTCTGCAGGCCCCATCCCCCTTCTGTAGGGCATTTAAGGGTTAAAAAAAAAAAAAAAAAATTCTCTCTCTCCCTCTTCTGCCACCAGGGGGGCTGGTGAAGGGGATCATGGGGGCAAGTTTTGTATAATATTTCTTAGAGATAATATATACACACACACACAATAGCAGCCACTCTCCACCCCATCCTTCCTGCATAGGGCAGGGGAAAAGTCACGGACAGTTCAGGTTAACCCCCCTCAGCCTGGAAAGAGGAGAAGGAGGAGGCCCAGCAGAATGCAGGGGGGTTAGCATGGATGTCACCTATAGAAATGTATACATCTATATACCCCCCTGCAGTAGCTGCCCCTATAGAACACGGCAGGAAGTGGGGATAGAACGTTGACAATCGAACGTCGACACAATGTATCCGTCTAATGTCAACAATCAACAACAAGCGATACATTGTAACCACTCACCTCCACACGCAGGGGGTGCGGGGTCGGGGGAGCTTCATGGCAGAGGTGGGCACAGGCTGGCGAGTCTTCTGCAGTCTTCGGGTTCAGGGCACCCCCTTCCTGGCTCCTGTCATACCAGCAGTCCGCAGTGCTAGGGAGGGGGATCACAGAGAGATTGGGGTGCAGCCCTGCTCACCAGTCAGACAGCTGCCCATGTCTGGTGCAACCCTCCTGGAAGTGGGGAGCAGGGCCTAGCTGTGCCCAGGAGGGGGGGCTATGCAGGAGATTGTTGTTGTTGTTTTTTTTTTTAGGGTGACCCACAGCCCTTGCTAGAGATCCAGGAAGACAGGTCCCCCCAGGGCAGTAGTGCAGCCCCCTGTGGGGGGTGCCCCATGCAGGGAGCCCCTGCACCCAACCTTCCTGCAAGCTGCAAAAAGTTGAATTTAGAAAAGAGAGAGAGAAAAGGCAGCAGCAGAAGGAGGAGGAGGGGATGGAGGAGGGGGAGGCCAGGGCTCTTTCTTTCTCCTGCTCTTGCAAAGCAATCAAACGCCCATCGAATGGATGAGGAGCAGGAGGGGGGGGGCTATGCTGGTGCACACCCCCCCCCCCGCCTGGGGATGGGGGGTTTCTGTTTAACCAACACATTAGTCGGGAATGAAGGGGGTGGGGGGCGATTATCTTATTAACTCTGTAATAGCCAGATATGAATTGTCAGCTCTTGGGCCCACTGTGGTGTAATAACAGGTCACATGCCCCGAATTCTAAATCAGTCAGCAGATACACCAGGGATGATGTAAAGAGGTTCAGTGCTGGCTCCTCATTTTTTTCCCCGCATATATGTCCCCCCCCACCCCAGGGATCTACATGAAGTCGGGTAGGTTTAAAGGCCAAGGAGCCCCCCCCCACAAAAAGGGGCCATAATTAAAATTTTCACAGCAGTTACCCCCTTTATGCATATCTGTCACCCCCAGCCCAGCAGGGATCATACATGAAGTCAGGGGTAGAGCTGAAGAGGCCAAGGAGCCCCTCTACCCCACAAAAAGACACCAGTGATAACATTGAGTCACAGCAGTTACTGCCCTGATGGATATCTGTCACCCCCCCCGCCCCGCAGGGGTCTAAAAGTCAGGGGAAGTGAAAAGGGCCAAGGGGCCCCCCCCACCCCACAAAAAGTCACCAGTGATAACATTGAGTCACAGCAGTTACTGCCCTGATGGATATCTGTCACCCCCAGCCCAGCAGGGATCATACATGAAGTCAGGGGTAGAGCTGAAGAGGCCAAGGAGCCCCTCTACCCCACAAAAAGGCACCAGTGATAACATTGAGTCACGGCAGTTACTGCCCTGATGGATTGTCAGTGACTGCACCCCCTATTAATTGTGCACCTGTAGATTGTTAGCTCTTGTGCCCACTTTGATGTAATAGGTTATATAAAAAAAAAAAAAAAAAAAAAAAAAAAAAAAAAAAAAAAAAAAAAAAAAAAAAAAAAAAAAAAAAAAAAAAAAAAAAAAAAAAAAAAAAAAAAAAAAAAAAAAAAAAAAAAAGCCAAGGACCCCCCCCCGGGGCACAAATTTTAAACTTTGTACGGTTCCCCTAAAGGTACCCTGGAACTCAATTTATCCCAGGAAAAGTGGATGCGAGATCTCACCCAAGGGGATTTAAAAATTATCGGGTCCCCAATGTTTTTGCACCCCCCCCCCAAAAAACACACAAAAAAAGGGGGGGGAAACCCCCCCAAAAAAAAGATAAAAAGGCCCCTTTTTTGGGATTTAACCCTCTATAAAAGCAGATGTGACTCACCCCCTATTAATTTCCCAGATTGTTAGCTCTTGTGCCCACTTTGATGTAATAACAGGTTATATGTCCCCCTTCCCACCACTAGAGAAGTAGTCTGCAGCAGCGACATACAGCCCACCAGGGATACTGTAAAGGTTCAGTGCTGGCTCCTGTGTATAACATGATGCATATATTCTGCATATGTCACCCCAGCCCAGCAGGGATCATACATGAAGTCAGGGACATAGTTATTGGGGTGCAGAGGTAACAGTCACACCCAGGGATTGGATCTGAAGACCTCAGGAGCCTCATGTAACCTCTCTGATGGATTGTAAACCCCTGCAAATAATCTAGATGTGACTGCAGCTCCTACTGAGCATGTGCAGATTGTCAGCTCTTCTGCCCACTCTGATTTTATAAAAGGGTATATCCACCCTACAGAAGCACATACATACAACCCACCAGGGATGCTGTAAAGGTTCAGTGCTGGCTCCTCTGTATTGCATATTACATGTTTTCTGCATATATGTCACCCCAGCCCAGCAGGGATCATACATTAAGTCAGGGACATAGCTGAAGGGACCAAGAAGCCCCTCTACCCCCCAAAAAGACACCAGTAATGGAATTGGGGCACAAGAGTTACCACCTAATGGATTCTAGGCCCCGCTACATATAAACCAGATGTGACTCCTATTAATTGTACACCTGTAGATTGTCTGCTCTTGCGCGTACTCTGGTGTAATAGCGGGTCACGTGTCCACAGAATAGGCTGCAGCAGATACATCCAACCCACCAGGGATACTTTGCTGGCTCTTGCCTATTACCTGTTTTCGGCATCTGTGACCCCCCCAGCAGTCAGGAGTATGGTTATTGGGGGGTAGAGGTAACAGTCACATCCAGAGATTGGGACTGGTGGGGTCAAGCAGCCCCTCTACCCCACAAGAAGGGCACAGCAGTTACCTCTGATGGATTGTAAACTCTCTATATAATCCAGATGTCACTGCAGCTCCTACTAATAGTGCAGCTTTAGATTGTCAGCTCTTCTGCCCAGGAGCAGCACAGGAGATCCCCGGGGCCTGAGCCAATGGGAATCCAAGCAAATGTTCTATATTATATTGGAACAACCGTTTCCCCTTTATATCTGGAGACTGAGAACCAAGAGGTGTAATTTGAATCCCCAGTGCAAAATCTGTACCGGGGGGGGGTGGGGGCACCCATAAAGGACCGCAAAAGTGATGACACCGCTAAGGGTCCGCAAAAGTGAGGACACCCCTAAGTGATACAAAGCAAAGTAGTCAGTGCCCGTTGTATCACAGGAGACTCACAGCATCAATGTCATGGGGACAACAGTTGAGGACACCCTAAGGACCACAAAAGTGAGGACACCCCCTAAGGGACCGCCAAAAAGTAGGACACCCCTAAGTATAAATGTTAAAGTAGTCAGTGCCCTCTGTATCACATAAAGAACTCACGCATCAATGTTCTAAGGTACACAAAGTAGAGACACCCCTAAGTAACCACAAAATGAAGTACACCCCTAATGTGATACAATTGATAATTAGTCAGGTGCCCGGCTTGTATCACATGGGAGAACTCACAGCATCAATGTCTATGTGGACAAAAGTGAGGACACCCCTAATATACTGCAAAAGTGAGGACACCCATAAGGGACCACAAAAGTGAGGACACCCCTAAGAGATACAATGTAAAGTAGTCAGTGCCCGAATTGAATCACAGGGAAGAAACCACAGCATCAATGTCTATGGGGACAAAAGTGAGGACAACCCTAAGAGACTGCAAAAGTGAGGACACCTCTAAGAGACCGCAAAAGTGAGGACACCTCTAAGAGACCGCAAAAGTGAGGACACCCCTAAGTGATACAATGTAAAGTAGTCAGTGCCCGGCTTGTTTCACAGGGAAGAACTCACAGCATCAATGACTATGGAGACAAAGTAGGAGGACACACCCCTAAGTGAGACTAACAAAAGTGAGGACACCCCTAAGTGATACAATGTAAAGTAGTCAGTGCCCGGCTTGTATCACAGGGAAGAACTCCACGCATCAATGTCTATGGGGACAAAAGTGGAGGACAATCCCCTCTAAAAAGGAGACCCGACAAAAGTGAGGACACCCCTAAGTGATACAATGTAAAGTAGTCAGTGCCTGGCTTTGTAAATCACTGGAAGAACTCACAGCAGTCAATGTCTTATTTGGACAAAAGTGAGGAACACCCCTAAGAGACTGTAAAAGTGAGGACACCCCTAAGTGATACATTGTAAAGTATCAGTGCCCCGGCTTGTAATCCAGGGAAGAACTCACAGCATCCAATGTCTTATTGAGATTAAAAGTGAGGGACAACCCCTAAGATGACTAACAAAAGTGAGGACAACCCTAAAGTGATAGAATGTAAATTGTCAGTGCGGCGTCTTGTACACAGGGAAGAAACCCACAGCATCAATGGTCTATGGGGAAGCAAAAGTGAGGACACAACCCCTAAGGTGACAACAAAAGTGAGTGACTCCCCTAAGAGATACAATGTAAAGTAGACATTGCCTGGCTTGTATCACAGGAAGAGAACTCACAGCATCACTGTCTATGTGGACAAAATTGAGGACACCCCGTAACAGACCTGCAAAAGTTAGGACAACCCCCTAAGTTGTATACAATGTAAATTAGTCATGCCCGGCTTGTACACAGGGAAGAACCCCCAGCACAATGTCATTGGGAACAAAATGTGAGGACACCCCTAAGAGAGACCCAAAGTGAGACACCCCCTAGAGATACAAAGTAAAGTAGATCAGTGCCCACTGTATCACAGAAGAACTCACACATCAATGTCTATGGTGGACAAAAGTGAGGACACCCCTATGATAACCACAAAAGTGAGTACAAACCCCTAAGAGACCGCAAAAGTGAGGACACCCCTAAGAGATACAATGTAAAAGTAGTCAGTGCCCCCGGCTTGTAATCACAGGGAAGAACCACCGCATCATGTCTATGGCAAGGGGGGCCTCAAAAACAACTGGCCCTCCGAGGATTTTTATCCGCCCGCCACTCCCTCCACTTTATTCCATCCAGCTCGCTAGCCACCTGCACCACCGGGCGGTGGCAGCGGCAGCGGCGGACAGTTCTCCCCCTCCGAGTTACCTGGGCGTCGATGCCCCTGCTGTCGCGCTGCCTCACATCACTTTTCACCGGCCACAGCACCTCCCATAGATCCGTGGGCGATGACAGTCCTAAGGAAGCCATTGCGAGGCACGCCAGCAGGGGCCAGCTTTCGGGGGACGGACCTCTGCAGCGCAAGGGAGGTTGCTCCGTGGAGGCGGGCCCCTTACAATAATGGGAGGTGCCTGAGGCGGAGACCATACAGTAAAGGGAGGTAGACTGAGGGCGGACCCCTTACAATATATTGGAGGTGCCCTGATGGGCGGACAACTGTGCAATGTGTAACGCAGAATGTCCGCCCTCTGCCCTCGAAAGGCACCTCCCAGTATATTGTAATGGTCCGCCCTCAGGCACCTCCCATAAATTGTAATGGTTCCGCCCCTCAGGCACCCTCCCATATATTTTGTAATGGTCCGCCCTCAGGCACCCTCCCATTATATTGTAAATGGTCCCGCCCTCCAGGCACCTCCCCCCAAATATTGTAAGGTCCGCCCTCAAGACCCTCCCATATATTGTAAGGTCCGCTCTCAGGCACCTCCCATATATTGTAAAGGTTCCGCCCTCATGTGCACCTCCGCATATATTGTAATGGTCCGCCCTCACAACCTCCCTTGCGCTTGCAGAGAGTGTCCCTCCACCCACACAACGTCCCCGCGCCGCCCCGCCGAATGTTAGGGGGTCCTAAGTCAATACCGAAGGTACCGGCTTAGAACGTTGGCGATCGGTGATGGCAGCGGCGCCGGGACTAACTGTATGTGCGTCCGCCGGACACACATACAGATAGATGCTTCTGCAGAGAGCAGGGGCTCTCCGCTCTGCAGAGTACTCTGGTGAGGTGCAGGAAGGATGCGCCTCACCAGAGTCCACAGCACGGGCGGCGTCAGCGTCATCACGCTGCGGCGCGGCCTGGTGACGTCACGCCGCCCGAAGAAGAAGCCCGGGAGCAGCGACAGCGGCGAGGAGCCAGGTAAGGAGAGTGATATCAGTTTTTTTTATTTTTAATTATCTCCACACCTGCTGGGGGCCTAATTCTACCTACACCTGCTGGGGGCCTAATTCTACCTACACCTGCTGGGGGGCCTAATTCTACCTACACCTGCTGGGGGCCCTAATTCTACCTACACCTGCTGGGGGCCTAATTCTACCTACACCTGCTGGGGGCCTAATTCTACCTACACCTGCTGGGGGCCTAATTCTACCTACACCTGCTGGGGGCCTAATTCTACCTACACCTGCTGGGGGCCTAATTCTACCTACACCTGCTGGGGGCCTAATTCTACCTACACCTGCTGGGGGCCTAATTCTACCTACACCTGCTGGGGGGCCTAATTCTACCTACACCTGCTGGGGGCCCTAATTCTACCTACACCTGCTGGGGGCCTAATTCTACCTACACCTGCTGGGGGCCTAATTCTACCTACAGACCTGCTGGGGGGCCTAATTCTACCTACACCTGCTGGGGGCCTAATTCTACCTACAGACCTGCTGGGGGCCCTAATTCTACCTACACCTGCTGGGGGCCTAATTCTACCTACAGACCTGCTGGGGGCCTAATTCTACCTACACCTGCTGTGGGCCCTAATTCTACCTACACCTGCTGGGGGCCTAATTCTACCTACACCTGCTGGGGGCCTAATTCTACCTACACCTGCTGGGGGCCCTAATTCTACCTACAGACCTGCTGGGGGCCCTAATTCTACCTACACCTGCTGGGGGCCTAATTCTACCTACAGACCTGCTGGGGGCCTAATTCTACCTACAGACCTGCTGGGGGCCCTAATTCTACCTACAGACCTGCTGGGGGCCTAATTCTACCACCAGCACTGCTGGGGGCCTAATTCTACCTACAGACCTGCGGGGGGCCTAATTCTACCTACAGACCTGCTGGGGCCCTAATTCTACCTACACCTGCTGGGGGCCTAATTACCTACAGACCTGCTGGGGGCCTAATTCTACCTACAGACCTGCTGGGGGCCCTAATTCTACCTACAGACCTGCTGGGGGCCTAATTCTACCTACAGACCTGCTGGGGGCCCTAAATTCTACCTACAGACCTGCTGGGGCCCTAAATCTACCTACAGACCTGCTGGGGGCCTAATTCTACCTACGACCTGCTGGGGGACCTAATTCTACCTACAGACCTGCTGGGGGCCCTAATTCTACCTACGACCTGCTGGGGGCCCTAATTCTACCTACAGACCTGCTGGGGGCCCTAATTCTACCTACAGACCTGCTGGGGGCCCTAATTCTACCTACAGACCTGCTGGGGGCCCTAATTCTACCTACAGACCCGCTGGGGGCCTAATTCTACCTACAGACTGCTGGGGGCCCTAAATCACCTACAGACCTGCTGGGCCCCTAAATCTACTACAGACCTGCTGGGGCCCCTAAATCTACCTACAGACCTGCTGGGGGCCCTAAATCTACCTACAGACCTGCTGGGGGCCCTAAATCTACTTACAGACCTGCTGGGGGACCTAAATTCAATAATAAATTGGGTATCACTGTAATTGAATCGACCCACAAAGTAAAACTTTTTTAAAAAACTATATTCCGGCCCTCCGATGGTCTGAGGGACCGTGAACTGGACCCCTGGGCTATATGAACACAGCACGGATTTCCGGCGGATTCAAAATACTGAATCCGCCGGTACCCTGTGCTGCGTAGACAGCAGTGAAAAATCCATGTTGTAGCCTATACAGCACAGATTTTTTTTAAAGTCGCCTTCAAAATCCAGGGGGGGAATATGCAACATGTATATTCCACCGGATTCTGCTCAGATTTGCTGTCGGCCCTTTACATGGATGTTTGGGGCCAACAGCAAATCCGAAAACCGACCACAGTTTTAGTGCAAATCAGCACCAAAAAACGTGGTCCTGCACGCTCCAGTAATGACAAAATTTCCAACGGTATTTTGTCATATACTGTGTGGTCTTAGCAATATGTCACAGAGCTCAGCTTTTCCTGCTCTCGGACAAGGCAGCATAAACCACCTGATAGGTTTCCTTTAAGGCTATGTTCAGACGGCTGATTGACGGCGTAATTGCAGGACGGATTTCGCCCGCAATTACGGCGTGCACACGGGGGCAGGGGGGCCGGCAGCTTGCCGGCCCCATAGACTTTCATTATCCATGACGCGTATGTGCATGTCACTTTCTCCCCGCTCACCATATTTCGCCAGCAGGGAGAGGAGACGGAATCCATAGTTCTCTATGAGAACTGTGGATTACTGTAATGACAGGGATGGATTTCAGCCGTACTTGTGCGCACTACGGTGCGCAATACAGACTGAAATCCGTTCCAAAATCAGCCGTGTGAACATAGCCTAAGGCGTCTAATGCCTGTGCAATCCAGCAGGAGTTTTCCTGGCAATAGATCTGTAGAGCGTTTTGGTTGAGTTAATATTTTCATGCACTGAGTGTTTAATGTGACGTTCACAACATTAGAAGCAATAGAGGAAATGTATGCACAATGATGATGCCATCTTACTTCCGGGAGCAATAAATGAGCAAAGTAATGATGTATGACATCATGCACCGTGTTAGAGGTGAAAGTCTCTCAGGAATGAACACAATGTAACAGTTTGCTTATCTGATCTTCATTTACTTCGGAAATACATCATAAAATGGCTAAAAATAAACTATATCTAAATTGGGTTTATTTTATTGTTACCTTTTTTGACAGTTACTTTACTTTGCTCTGCTAATGTAATATCTAATACTGTACTAATGGCAGAAATGGTACAATGTGTTCATGGCATACAGCAGCTCCACAAACCTATCTCCTTGGCATATGAGAATTGGGAAATGTACTATAGGGGGTGCAGAGGTAGCAGTTGCACCTGGCTACTGGTGGCCTTAAAAGGGTTGTCTCAATACTTTGATTCATCTTACCTCAGTCCTGGTTTCTTGGTTTCACTTTGAATTCAGGGGTGTGTTTACTTGCTTCTACTAGGCTGCAGTAGAAGCCAGGTCTGTAGCTATAGCAACTAGAGCTGAAAGGCTATCAGGAGACGTCAAACAGGCCTGTAGAATATAGCGACCTGAGGAGCCGATGCAGCCCATACAAGAGGGGATATCTAGGAATAGGTAGGACGCTGTCAATGGACACATATTGCAAAGTGACTTGTTTTTACAAGATCTTTAACATAAAAAGCAATCCTTGTAGTGAGACAACCCCTTTAAGGAGTCTGAATGTCCCTCTACTAATAGGAGCACCCCAGTATTATAGAAAGCACATAGTAGTACATAGAAGGCACATATGCCCTGTTACAAATTTGGCATAGTGTCCAGGAGCTTACACTCTTTTTCAGAAACAAAGACTATGTGTAAACTTTTCTTGCTGTATGGCTAGGTCTACACTGCATCAGACAAAGAAACGGCCAAAAGTCGACCGTTTTTTCCCATGCACGAGCGCAGTTTTTGTCACGTTTTGCGCAAAAAACCCAGTCAGTTCTAATTTTTTTGCTGTTGCCCATAGAATTGAATTGTATGGGAAGACACCGAAAAAACTAAAAGAGCTGGCGTATTATATAACATGTTGTATAATATGCTGGTGCTGAAAGACGATTGGAGAAAAAACAACCTGTGCAGACTACAAGTCGTTTTTTTCTATTAAAGTCTATGGGCTACCTGAACAATTGTATTTTTGGTGGTTTTAGAATCCTAAAACCGCCGAAATACGATCGGATTTCATTGCCCGTCTTATCCACCTCTCTCCCCGCTACTCCTCTGCCTCTCCCATCTGCCAATCCCTTGACTGGCTTCCCATTGTCCAGCGAATTCATTTCAAGTTACTAACCATGACCTACAAGGCTCTCCATAACCTCTCCCAGCCATACATCTCTGCCTTAATCTCCAGATATCTCCCCTCACGTCATCTCCGCTCCTCACAGGACCTTCTTCTCTGCTCTCCCCTCATCAGCTTCTCACACAACCATCTCCAAGACTTCTCCCGTGCTTCCCCAACACTCCGGAACTCACTGCCCCAACACATCAAACTCTCCTCCACCTTCACCGGGTTCAAAAGCAACCTGAAAACCTATCTCTTCAGGATTGCTTATAACCTACAATACCCTTGCTGCCACTGTACTACCTCAAAAATATGTTTGCCCCCCACCTCCTGTCTCTTTCCTCCTCCTTGTAGATTGTAAGCCCTCACCGGCAGGGCCCTCTCTCCCTCTGTTGTGCCGGTTGTAAGTCATTCAGCGTTATCATTGTATTTGTTTGACATATGTTATGCATGTAACCCCCCTTGAATGTACAGCGCCCTGGAATTAATGGCGCTTTAAAATAAATAATAATAATTGCAGTGGAGACATTGTGGTGTACATTTCAAGTATGTGTTATTAGGCTTTTAAGTGACTGGCAGCTGTGTTTCCCAGGATACCTTGAGCATCTTGACCCATCCATGAACATGTAGCCAGGCCTGTCTGTGATGAAGGATTACTGATTAGTCTAGGGCTCTTGTATTCCCTGATAATTGCCATCCTCTATCCATGAGAGAGTATCTGCTGCGGATACAGGCAATCGCACCTTGCAGCTCCCCACCCCCATTGTGGCACAAGGATATTGTAAGGAGATAGCACATCCTTTAGGGTCAAGATGACTGGTTGGCAGTGCCATGTTCAGGCTATAAATACACTTTTGCAGTAATAGGCTGTTGCTTTTAGCAGCTCTGTAAATCTCACTGGAGGAGCTGAGCTTTTATTACCTACTGCTGACGTCTTTTCCTCTTTGTCATGAAATCCCTATTGCCTGGTGAGATTTCAGGGCGTTTCCCTCTGAGGCTTTATCTTAGGTATGTGATAAGGCTGAAACCAGCTACCAACATACTGCTTTAACTTGGGCTGATCTGTTGCTATGACTGCGCCAATAACAATAACTCTGATTGTACTGACCAGAACCTGGGATTCTGCAACCTGGAGAGGGTGGAGAAATGAATACCATAGATGACTTAGCTGATCAGAATGATTTTGAGAGAATTATTATTAGACTAGGAGTTCAATGCTAGCTCATACACTGAAATATGGGACACTGCTACATATCACTAGCAGCATTGTGCACTACTCACAAAAAGTTAGGGATATTTGGTTTTTGGTTGAAATTTCAGGATGAACATAACATTTCTTGAAAAAAAAATGTAAATGCACTAAATGAGACCTTCTCTTATCTTTAGAATACATGTGTCCAACTGTTCAGTGTTTCAGTACTTTTTGTACAACTTGCTGATCTATAACAAGGAGCTTAAGGGGCCGTTAACACGGCACAGGACAAATACCAGCCGGTTTGCCGGCCGGTATTTGTCCTGTTTTGCGGCCGTCCCCACGGCCGCGGGGGCGGGGGGGGGCGGCTTTTCTCCGCGATGAGCGGAGAACAGCCCTCCCCCCTCCCATTGAACAGCACAGATTCTGTACGGAAACCGGACGGAAGATTGTGCATGTTCAATGTTTTGCCGCCGGAACGCCGGCGACAAAACAGTCAGGCGGAAAACCCGTGCAGTGGGGACTGCTGCACGGGTTTTCCATAGAGCACAATTGTGCTCATTTTTGGACGGTTTTTCAGGCGGTCTGAAAAACCGCAAACCGGCTGAAAAACCGGCCGAAATCCCGTGCAGTGTGGACATGCCCTAAAGGGGTTGTCTCACTACAAGGATTGCATTTTATGTTAAAGATCTTGCAAAAACAAGTCAATTTGCAATATGTGTCCATTAACAGTGTTCTACATCAGCTCCTCAGGATGTTATAGCTACAGACCTGTTCAGTCTCTCCTGATAGGCTGCCAGTGCTGGTTGCTATAGCTACAGACATGCCTTCGACTGCAGCCTAGTGGAAGCTAGTAAACACGCCCCTGAATTCAATGTGAAACCAAGAAAACAGGACTGAGGTAAGATGAATCAAAGTAGTGAGAGAACCAATTTAATGGCAAAATTTACAACAGGCATTTGATCCCTGGGATCAAGAGAGAGAGACTGGAAGAGTCACAGAAAGGCAAAGAAGTGGTGGTCCTTTGGCTCCATCACACACTGATAACTGCTTCATTGTAAACCAGGGGTGTCAAACTGCGGCAATCCAGCTGTTGGGAAACTACACCTCCCATCATGCCACCAGGGGCGTTGCTAGGGTCCTAAAACATCCGGGGCTCGGGCCCTTTGTGTTTTTCTGGGTAGGGCTGGGTTCACACGACATTTTTCGTGCATCATTGTAAAACTGCGGATGTTTTTTTTACAGAGAAAAACCTTCTGTTCCTGTCACTAATTTTCTGCACATCCCACACAGATCCCGTCCATCTCCTCAGCAGTCACTGTACAGTAAAAATCACCAATGACAAATTTACTTTTTCTGAACTTCTCACCTTCATATGACAATACCCCTAAACAGTCACCAAAACATCCACCTACACATGGAGCAAATCTACCAGACAAGTGATTGTGACTAAAACCCTCCTACAAAACCAAGACCCAAAACTATTACTACTTAAGGCTCAAATAATCCTACCAGACCCTGACCAAACACAACCCCCATATGTGACTATCAGCTGTACACAGGCTCTGATTACATATACCACCGCCATACAGTGACCAGATAGTGGTAGTTACTAGTTGTATGTAGGCTCTGCAGACATATAAGTGATTACACTGCAGTTACATTTAGTGACTCACCGGAGACGTCTTTTCTGATCAGCGTCGTTCACTTTCCCTTTTCTTCTCCATCCGGTTCACACCTTCATGCTGATTGCTCCCGGCCAAGACTCGTCCCTGAGGATTTGGACACAAATATCTTAGAATCCTCACATTTCCAGCAACTCCTTAATTATAGGTATAGCAGTCCCCTCAGTTAGGTATATAGGGGCACTGAAGCAATATATGGGGCCACAGGCAGATATATGGGGCCACAGGCAGATAAATAGGGCCACAGGCAGATATATAGGGGCCACAGGCAGGTATATGGGGCCAAAGGCAGTATATAGGGGGGGCACAGGCAATATATGGGGCCACGGGCAGGTATATAGGGGCACTGAGGCAGTATATGGGGCCCAAAGCAGAATATGGGGGCACTGAGGCAGTATCTAGGGGCCACAAGAAGGTATATAGGGGCACTGAGGCAGAATATAGGGTCACTGAGGCAGTATATGGGGTCACTGAGGCGGTATATGGGGGCCACAGGCAGGTATATAGGGACACAGGCAGTATATGGGGGGCCACAGGCAGGTATATAGGGACACAGGCAGTATATGGGGGCCACAGGCAGGTATATAGGGACACAGGCAGTATATGGGGGCCACAGGCAGGTATATAGGTGCACAGGCAGGCATATGGTGGCCACAGGCAGGCATATGGTGGCCACAGGCAGGCGTATGGTGGCCACAGTCAGGGATATGGGGGCCACAGGCAGCATATGGGGGCCACAGGCAGGGATATAGGAGCCACAGGCAGGGATATGGGAGCCACAGGCAGGGATATGGGAGCCACAGGCAGGGATATGGGGGCCACAGGCAGGGATATGGGGGCCACAGGCAGAATATGGGACCACAGGCAGGCATTATAGGGGCACAGACAGGGATATGGGGGCCACGGGCAGTATATGGGGGTCACATGCAGGGATATGGGGGCTACAGGCAGCATATGGGGGCCACAGGCAGGCATTATAGGGGCACAGGCAGGGATATGGAGGCCACAGGCAGTATATGGGGGCCACAGGCAGGGATATGGAGGCCACAGGCAGTATATGGGGGCCACAGGCAGGGATATGGGGGCCACAGGCAGGGATTTGGGGGCCACAGGCAGGCATTATAGGGGCAAGGCAGGGATATGGGGGCCACAGGCAGGCTTATAGGGGCACAGGCAGGGATATGGGGGCCACAGGCAGGCTTATAGGGGCACAGGCAGGGATATGGGGGCCACAGGCAGGGATATGGGGGCCACAGGCAGGCAATATAGGGGCACAGGCAGGGATATGGGGGCCACAGGCAGGCATTATAGGGGCACAGGCAGTAATATGGGGGCCACAGGCAGGCATTATAGGGCCACAGGCAGTATATAGGGGCACAGGCAGGCTTATAGGGCCACAGGCAGGCATTATAGGGGCACAGGCAGGGATATGGGGGCCACAGGCAGGGATATGGGGGCCACAGGCAGGCATTATAGGGGCACAGGCAGGGATATGGGGGCCACAGGCAGGCATTATAGGGCCACAGGCAGGGATATGGAGGCCACAGGCAGTATATGGGGGCCACAGGCAGGGATATGGGGGCCACAGGCAGTATATGGGGCCACAGGCAGGCATATAGGGGCACAGGCAGTATATGGGGGCCACAGGCAGGGATATGGGGGCCACAGGCAGGGATTTGGGGTCCACAGGCAATATATGGGGGCCACAGGCAGGGATATGGGGTCCACAGGCAGTATATGGGGGCAACAGGCAGGGATATGGGGGCCACAGGCAGGGATTTGGGGGCCACAGGCAGGCATTATAGGGGCAAGGCAGGGATATGGGGGCCACCGGCTGTCTTATTGGGGCACAGGCAGGGATATGGGGGCCACAGGCAGGCTTATAGGGGCACAGGCAGGGATATGGGGGCCACAGGCAGGCATTATAGGGGCACAGGCAGGGATATGGGGGCCACAGGCAGGCATTATAGGGGCACAGGCAGTAATATGGGGGCCACAGGCAGGCTTATAGGGCCACAGGCAGTATATAGGGGCACAGGCAGGCTTATAGGGCCACAGGCAGGCATTATAGGGGCACAGGCAGGGATATGGGGGCCACAGGCAGGGATATGGGGGCCACAGGCAGGCATTATAGGGGCACAGGCAGGGATATGGGGGCCACAGGCAGGCATTATAGGGGCACAGGCAGTAATATGGGGGCCACAGGCAGGCTTATAGGGCCACAGGCAGTATATGGGGTCCACAGGCAGGGATTATAGGGGCACAGGCAGGGATATGGGGTCCACAGGCAGGGATTATAGGGGCACAGGCAGTAATATGGGGGCCACAGGCAGGGATATGGGGGCCACAGGCAGGGATATGGGGGCCACAGGCAGGCATTATAGGGGCACAGGCAGTAATATGGGGGCCACAGGCAGGGATATGGGGGCCACAGGCAGGCATTATAGGGGCACAGGCAGTAATATGGGGGCCACAGGCAGGGATATGGGGGCCACAGGCAGGGATATGGGGGCCACAGGCAGTATATGGGGGCCACAGGCAGGGATATGGGGGCCACAGGCAGCCATTATAGGGGCACAGACAGGGATATGGGGGCCACAGGCAGCCATTATAGGGGCACAGACAGGGATATGGGGGCCACAGGCAGCCTTTATAGGGGCACAGACAGGGATATGGGGGCCACAGGCAGGCATTATAGGGGCACAGGCAGTATATAGGGGCACTGAGGCAGGTAAACGCTATAAAAATAACAACATTAATACTCACCTTAACTCCCCCGGCGAGCGCGCTCCGTCCTCTTCAGCCCGAGCTCCTCCGGCAGCTCCTCGGGCGCACGGCCTATGACGCGCTGTGCGCCCGAGGACAGGCAGCGTCGCGATGACCTCACATCATCGCGACGCTGCCGGCTGAGGCGCACTGTGAGGACCCGGCGGCCCCGCAGTGTCGGACCTGCGGGTCCGACACTGTCTGCGGGGCAGGGAGCGCTCGCTCTCTGCCCCGCAGAAGCCCTCAGCTGTGTTTTGCGTCCAGCGGACGCACATATAGCTGCAGGGCCAGTCGGTGCTCAGGCCCACGGGCAGCGGCCTGGAGCCCGGGAGACTCGGGGCACAGGGTGTTTTATTCGGGGCCGAGCCCGAAAAAACAGCCTAGCGACGCCCCTGATGCCCCACTGTTAAGGCATGTTCACACGGCTTAAAATGGGCCGTATTTCGGTCCGTAATTACGCGCGAAGTGCGCCAATTACGGACCGAAAACGGCCCATTCATTACGGTAATTCACAGTTCTCATAGAGAACTATGGATTACGTCTCCTCTCCCCGCCCGGCGAAGCCGCCGGGCGGGGAGATAATTCACCTGTCACTTTCTAGCGGCGTATACGCGCCGCTAGCAGTGATAGTCTATGGGCCGGCGAAGTGCCGGCCCCTGCTTACTTCCCGACTCCCGCCCCGCCCCCGTCCACCGGCGTAATTGCGGGGCGTAATTACGTCCCGCAATTAAGCCGTGTGAACATAGCCTTAGGGATTATATAAATGCATGATGGGAGTTGTAGTTTCCCAACAGCTGGAGGGCCGCAGTTTGACACCAGTGTTGTAAACCACGCCCTACAGAACCAGATGATGAATGCCACACAACTCCAAGCACATTTAAGGGAGGTGATAGGCACCCAAGTGTCATATCGGACCATTCCTAACCATTTACATGAGCATAGTCTATGTGGTTAAAGGGCTTGTCTCACTACAAGGATTGCTTTTTATGTTAAAGATCTCACAAAAACAAGTCACTTTTCACTATGTGTCCATTAACAATGTCCTACCTATTCCTACATATCCCCACTTGTATATGCTGCATCAGCTCCTCGGGTCGCTATAGCTTCAGACCTGTTTGATCTCTCCTGATAGGTTGCCAGCACTGGTTGCTATAGCTACAGACCTGGCTTCTACTGCAGCCTAGTGGAAGCCAGTGAACGCACCTGAATTCAAAGTGAAACCAAGAAAACAGGACTGAGGTAAGATGAATCAATGTAGTGAGACAACCCCTTTAACGACTTGACCACACCACCAGACACAAGCCATGATAAAAGGCTGAGGCAGTAAACTGAATTGTTACTCTACTATCTACATCTCCCCCCACCACATTTTGACTCAATTAAAAATCTACACTATAGATGTAAACCAATTTCCTCATTCAGACTGCAGGTATAACCTGTGCAGAGTCCTCTCTCCTGACCAGCCTTGTCATGAGCCACCTCAGAATCTGCATAGGAAATATGACCTCTGTTTGTTCACTTGGCTCAGGCTTCAATCATAAACTAAAAGAGGACAATAAAAAGCCAACTTTCAAAATTTCATACTTCATGCAGGGAATGTAAATCTTTGCAAAAAAGTTAAATTTTCTTTATTTTTTCTGCTAGAGCTTTACTTTAACCACTTTGCGCAAAATGATAATAATCATTTTGCTGTTAAGGGTATATGGAGCGGGCTCATGTACTAACCCACTCCCTACCTGGCAGGTGCTAGCTATTAATTACATATGGCACCTGCCGTTAGCAGTCGGGATCGATATTGTATCATTAAAAAGAATATCTTGCAAAAAACAAGCCCTCATACTGCTCAGAAAAAAAATTAAAAAGTAATGTTTTATTGGAAAAAATGCAAAAAAAATGCAAAAAAAATGGAAATGTGTTGGTCCTGAAGGGGTTAAAGATCACTTCACGGGGGTGTGGCTTGCCATGTGAAGGGTACGGATGCACAGAGACTGAGCTCCTGGCAGGACACTATTGAAAGCCTGTAAATCGCGTCGGAAATGAGTCCCAGAAGGGTGAAAAAGGCTCCTAAGCTTACCAAAGCTGCCTCCATGGGAGAAATTCCCATATCCAACTTCTATATGACGCTGCAGGACATGGAAGGAGACGGCCTGCCTCCTCGCACCTCTCCCGCCTCGGCGCCATCTTCCCCTGCTTCCGCCTCACCATCGAGCGCTCGCAGCGCGCCAGCCCGGCCGGGTTACTTTGGTGACTCACCTGCCTCGCGACAACGGAGGTCTCCGTCAGCCCCAGCGCCTGCCGACACTCCCGCTCCGGCTGCAGAAGCGACTTCCACGGGCCCAACGAGACAGGGCCGGTCACCCCCGGATCACGGCCCCATACGGGCAGAACAGGTACTGTGTGACTCCTCTGCGGCTCAGCGCCGACGTACCCCAGAGGTCCTCTGTCTGCCGCCCGCTGTAGCCCGGTTCCCGGACCTCTCTCCCCCCCTGAAGCTGCAGTGCACCGAGCGCAGCCTGTGCCCGCCGCAAGCCCCGCAGGGTACTCCCGCCATCTTAGGCAGCCACGCAACGCTGCAGGCGCCATTACAGCACCCGAGCTACATTGTCCAGGGAGAGCAGGCCCTAGTAAGAGGGAACCATAATTATAACGCTGGCCTATGATGGCCTC